>PVHY01003658.1:26722-72222 GCA_004024945.1 Uropsilus gracilis | reverse complement strand
CAACCACAAACTGAAAGGCTACTTAAGAGGAAAACCTCCAAACGGGGGCCTTGTTATGGGGCAGAGTGGCTCTTTCGTGGTCCACTGCATTAAAAAGGCCAACAGTCTCCCAGGAAGCCTGGGTAGAGGACTGCAGGTGAGGATGGGAGTGCAGTGTGGGAAGGGGACACAGGGTCATGCACCCAACGTGGGTGCCTCAGTTTCCCTCTCTTGAACATGTTAAGAACTCCTGCAACTTAACATGCACACAGACCACCTGGGAGCTTGTAAACATGTAGCTCTGGTTCAGGAGGTTGGGGCTGGGGCCTGAGAGTCTGCATTGCCCAGAAGCGGCTGGTGTGGCAGCTGCAGGGCCCATGTGAACAGCATGGTGCTGGAAAGCCAGCTTTTTTCTTTCTAGCTGCACATGTTTATGCTTACGGATTCTCTGCTGCTGGCCAAGAAATAGCACACGGCATAGAAATGCATGGAAATTAAGGCTGGGAGCTGTGGAGTATGGGTACTTACAGGCGACTCTGGGTTTATCCTTGATACCACGAGTGGCATCTTTTGATCCACACCTCCCTGGAAGCATGTTAAATTAAAAAAAAAAAATCCATTTGAGTAGTTCATAGCAACAAAGATGTGCAGAACTGTCAGCACGGGGAGGGCACAGAGCCGGCTCTAATCCCAGGGGTTAGCACCCTGCTAAAGGCAGGCACCAGGCTCTCGTGCCCTTGTGGCTAAGAGCGCTCAGCTGCTATCCCGATATTCCACCAACTAAAGGCTGATCTGGAGGAAGCAAACTTTAAAAAAATGCAAAGGCCCCTAGGAAAATGACTCTAGAAGCATTGTTTACTTATGAATGCTGCCGGAAGAGAGTTTTCAGTGAAGACAGGAGACTAGAAAAGGTTCCTTGACCGTGGAAGGCAGGTCCTTGTGGGGGCCGCTGAGGTGGGGACAGGAGAGTATGATAGCAGCAGGGTGGGCAGCCAAGACTACCTGCCCTCATTCTGCTCTAGAGAAGGGGGACAAAACTGCAAAGGGTCAGAGACTGAGCATTTTGGGGACAGAGGGCTCTGTTGTCCTCACCTTGCCATCCTAGCCCCACAGTAGCTAGTAATCATTTGACTGTGCTTCCAACAAAACTTTATTTATAAATCCAGATGGGAACAGGGCCCTAAGCCACACTTTGTGGGTGCACCCAGATGAAGGCAGAAGACAGTGATGACTCTGCAAATGGCAGAGTCATTTAACACGCCTTTTGTCAGTTTCAGAATGCTTAGGGGTTCTCTTAATAACCCTGGTTCAGGGGGGTAGAGTTGACTGCCAAATGTGTGCTGATTTCTAAACCTTAGTCAATACATTCATAAAATGGGTTTACAAGTCAGCCATGGTGGCATGAGGCTTTAATCCCAAGCCTAGGACGGGAGGCTGAGACTAGAAATCACTTGAATCCACGGGTTTGAGACCTGCCCAGGCCAACATAGCGAGACCTATTCTCAAAAAATAGCTGGGCGTGGTGGTGCGTGCCTGTAATCCCAGCTACCTAGGAGGCTGAGGCTGGAGATTGCTTGAGTCCAGGGTACCCCGGGCAACGAGAGTCTGCAGTTCCCCGGACAACAAAGCGAGACCTAGTCTCAAAAAAAAAAAAAAGGGTTTACAAATACTAGCTTCCCCACTCAAAAAGAATTCAATAAGGTGATACAATTGAGTGCAGAGTGAACACCAAGTACTGAGCAGACCCTCAATATGAGGTAGTTGCTATAGTCACAAAGAATCTTCTGATTCTGAGAGCTGAGCCCATTTCCTTATATAGCCTTAAGTTTGTGGCATGCTTTTAATGAAAATTAAAAATTCATCTATAGATAGTTTCAGAGCATTAAAACTCCTTTATAATTACACAAAACATACCTTAAGATTAAATCCAAACTTTCCATCTTCATCTGGCGTGATACGGATTAAGATTAAGTAGCCATCGCCATTATCATTCTGAAAATGTTGGAAAAATGATTAATCACATTTTTTTCTCTCTCCAGAGACTGGTGCTAATTTTCTCTAGGTCATACTACTTAGCTGCCCATGAGTACCCCTGCATGAGGAAGACTGGAGGGTCACCTGGCCTCTACTGCACTGCAGGAACTCATGTTACTGACCTTGTCACAGTAGTACTGGCTGGAGTCCTCGGTGGAGGCCCCTTTGGTCAACCTGTGGAAGTCCTCTAAGAACTGCTGATCAACACCATCTGGGGAGCAGGAGCCTGGAGCATTTGAAGATGGAGACACAGAACTGGATGACTTCTGGGTCAGGGAGCTTTGTGCTGGATTGTTCTCGGATATACTCCTTCATCATGGGGAAGGAGGAGATATTTAAATAACTGAATTAATATCTTCTTAATAGAGTAAACATTACTGACTACCAGGCACCCGAGGGCGGTCACAAGTCCCTGGAGTCTCAAAAGAGTTTGAAAGGTCAACGCCAGGCTCTGGCACACCCAGAGATCACTGGCCACCATTGACCCCATCTAACCTAAATAGTATCACCTTTAATTTTGGGGAGAAAAGCAGGGTGATACAGGAACCTGCCCAAGGCTTAGTCTCTTTCCTGGATACTTATGAAGAGTGTACTGAAACATGTACAACCACTGTGATGTTTCATCACTGAAACAGACTCTGCCAGAGAAGCGCACTCATACGCATACCCCCAACCCTTCCAAAATCTGCCCCCTCCCATCTCATTCCTGCTAGAGCTCTGCTACCTAGGACCACTGGTAACCCAAAGGAAGCAGAAATGCACATTGTGGACCATTTATATTACTCCTACTTTGTGTGATTTGTCTGTGCTAGCTACTAAAAACTATTCATACTGAGATCATTTTATTTTTTGCCAATAGAGACTCTTCTGTATCTTAGAGCTGCCATCACCCAAGATGGTGGCCATCTTGGTCACGGAAGTGTAAATTATGATTAGAAAGCTAGTCCCTCGGTCACACCAGTCGCATTTCAAAAATGCCCAAACGCCACATGTGGTTGGTGGCTCCTGTCTTAGAAAGTGCAGCTCTGGAACATTTCCACATTGCAGGATGGCACTGTCTTCGAGAATTAGAGACAATAAGAATCAAAAAGACCTCTGGGGCTCTCTGATCCAACTCCATTTCACAGAAAAGAAACAGAGGTTGACAGAGGCTAAGTGACTTGCCCAAACCCAGTTCTAATAACTGAATTAATTTTATCAATGCAAAAATCACTGACTGTTGAGGCTTGGCATTCCAAGGCGATCACAAATCCCTAGACCTTCCAAGAGCTCAAAATGTTAACCTCAGAGCTCTGGCACCCGGAGTCTACCAGCTACTCTTCTCCTCACTAAATGAACAGAAGTCTGATAAATATGGGCCCCACACATCTCCTCTTGTAGGCCATGCCAAAGTCTGTGCCTAGAAATCCCTGCCCCCTCTCCAACCTCATAGCTCAAAGGGATTAACCATCTCAGCCTTCACCACAGAGGACTCTCAATCTCTCTGCAGCAGGAGCCCACCTGAGACTCCCAATAGAGGATAACATCTAGCAAAGGATGCCTTCAAAAGACTACAGCACCTGAGCTTTTCCTCATGTTTCACAGACTCTGTCATACGCTCACCTCAGAGGGGGTTAGGTGAGGTAAGAGGTGAGTAGACAAAGACTTCTAGGGAAAAGCAGACAAAAACTAGCTGCTAGCTGCTCCAACCTCCCACTAAGCCTTTACCTATGAATTTTTCATTAAAGTAGAGCTTCTCTGTTTTCTAGCAGTTCAAATGAGCATTCTTTAAATATAAAAATCTTTAAATATAAAGCTATCACCACAGAATGATTCACCATTTCAATTTATTTGACTAGTTCCATGACAGATTAGTAGAGAACTATAGCTACTATGCAGAGAAGAGATGGTATTATGGTTTCAAAGTGGCTGCTTAAGAAAGGGTGTGGTGAAGGGGCAGGAATTTCAGAGGACATTTTGGGATTGAAGCTGTATACTTGTGCTACATGTTCAGGGTGAAAATCAGTAAGACATTAATTTACATAAAAGGAAATTAACAAAAAGGGAAAACCCTCCCAAGCAGGACAACTTTTCTGTTCTAATGTTTACAAGAAAGCCTCCTAGTGGCGGTGACAAGCCAACTGGGTTTAGGAAATAGTATTTCCAGTTCCAGGGGAGACCTGAACTTTGAATATGAAGACACTGCAAATGCCACACACACTTAAATGTTTGGAAGAACCCCGATGGTGATAGTGATGGAAAGGGTAAAGGCCATGTAAACAACAACAACAATAACAGAAATAGAAAGGTTAGATAAAGCAGGAGCGAATGAACTGACTTCCACCATATTGTGCATTTTATATTCACTGTTTCATTCCTAAATCTTACATTTATGAATTATAATATTTTCATGTATTTTTGTTTTTCAGTATAAAATGTAAAGGTCTAACCTGCAACAGTCCACCATTGTACTAAAAATAATTACATTCAAAAGCACGGTGTGCCCAACTCCATTTTGCAGGTAGGGGTGGAGAGATTACTTTTAGACAGTAACTTATTAAACATATGCTGCCACTTTTTTGGCCATCAGACTGTCCCGGTATTCCCTGTAGGCTGCAGTAACGCTCCACTCAACGTGGAGGATGACCAGGCAGATGGTGAGGACAGGAAATGACGAGAGCTAAGGTGGCTGATGGATGCCACACAGGAATAATGGGTGTGAAGATGCCAAATTAAGAGGGTCTCCCTCTCCTTCTGGCAGCATTCGCAGAGGCACTGAGGGACAGTGGACTGGGTGAAGAGGGAGACGAAGGGAGCAGTGGGTGTAGCTGGGATTCCACAGGGAAACTGTGAAGCAAGGCGACAGAGTAGGCAGGAAGAAGCTGATGCCTGCGGAGGAGGGTGCATGGCAAGACATCTGCCCCAAGATGGAGGGGAGCACTTGTCAGAGGGAAGAGGAGGGAGGCCTGGAGAAGGGACTGTCACAGCCAAACTGACTGTCCCAGGTCCTTGGGGAAAAAGAGGAGAAAGAACTGCCAGCAGGACACATACATATTTGTCATCCAGAAACAGATGCCTCAGACCTGTGAATGTAACAAAAGCCATGAAAGAACTTCTTTCTCTGAAGACAAGCAGTGTCAAATCACAAACGGCCCCTGAGAGAAAGACTCGAGGCACAAAATATAGAAACAATTGACTCTCTCCTGAACCCTCGAACATCACAAAGACCTCTCTGCTCCAAACCTGCTAGCCTTGCTCCCCCTCAGCTCCACTGCTCTAGCCCGGTAACGGGAGAGGAGGCATTTAGGGCGTGTGACCAGGCAGGGGCTTGCTCAGGGGCGAGTTTCTCTCTGGCATCCATGAGCTCCTCAAGGTCAGGAGAGACCCTCGGACTCTCTCTACTCCACTCCTACACACTGAACACAGGGCCACACACAGAGCAAGTGTGCTATCCTGATGCTAACTGAAACAAAACGCCGGCAAGGACCTGGGATTCACTAAGTGACTAAGGGTGGACAGCAGAGAGTGGCTGGAGTGGGCCGGGCATGGTGGCACATGCCTGTAGGTGGCAGCCTAGGAAGCCACGGCCGGGGCTAGGGATCACAGTTCGAGTCCCACGGGGGCATGTAGCGAGATTTAGTCCCAAAAATAGCTGGGCGTGGTGGTGTGTGCCTGTAATCCCAGCTACCTGGGAAGATGAGGCTGGGGATTGCCTGAGTCTGTGGTACCCTGCGCAACATGAGCCTGTGGTTCCATGGACAAAAATAGCGAGACCTAATCTCAAAAAAAAAAAAGAGAGTGGCTGGAGTGGTTGGTGTCGACTAAAATCAATGGCAGGTGTGTTGGGAGGCAACACCACTCAGTGGCACTCAGCAGTTCTAGCTGTTGGATGCAGAGACCCCGGGAGGTAATGCCCATGCTGGTCAGGGTCAAGGAGACTCTGCACAGCCTGGACCACCTGGCTGTCCCACACAGAACAGGCTGCCACACTGCAGGAGGTACTCTGCTGTGGCCCAAAGGACTTCTCCACTACAGACATGACCAAATGGGATCCCCAAAGTCCCCACCAATGTACAGAAGTCATATCAACGTTGTTTTACATGGTGACAAAACATGCTATCGAATGTGCCATCCTGTTTTTAAGCATATACCTCAGTAGCATTGAGAGCATTCACACTGTTGTGAGCACAGATTTGAAAAACAAAGTGACAGCTGACCCGGGGCTCATGGCACAGACAGGCTCTAAATAAACAGGGAAGGTGTTATAAAAACAAGCAGCCCCACTCATTCCCCAGGTCTCAGCTGGTTACCGGTCAATGACAAGAAGATTCTTCTAATCTTACTCTAATAGGCCTGAAAACGGGTTTTTCTCCACTTCCTGCTCTGCAAAGTCACTTTCCCCCTCCCTTTTTTCTGGATGTTGGGGTGGTAGGTTTTGCTTTTTATTTTTACTTTTATTTTTTTGGCCACGAAAGAAACTTGCTTCTCTGCAGCCAGGGAAGGAAGACAGAATGGCTGGTAGAATCTTGGGGGTAACAAAAGAGTACAGGCTCTCTGGGCACAAAGCAACTGCCAAATTCATAACTATAATCATCAACTTCGCCGCACTGCTATAAATACGGAAGGAACAGGCGCGTGACTCATCCGCTGAGATAATGCTCAGAGTGCTGGGCTCCAATACTCGGGTTTGAAAGCCCAAGTCTCACGGCTCTTTCTCTTCCTTTCTCTTTCTTCTTGTTTAAATGGGTACGGAACATTACACTTAATTCTTTCTAAAAGGAGCCCTCCTCACTGTCTGTGATATTATTCATCTCATTTCTCTGACAGAATACCTCTTTTTGCCTCTTCACACAAATCTGCTGTAGAAAACATGTCAAACATTTCTTAAACATTTTGCAAATACTCCCTGAAATAACCACCACAGTTTTTTCCCCCCCACCTAGTGCAGGCCAACCTTTCCTTCTCTCACTGGGCAATGGAGAGTCCTGGCTGCTGAGGGAGGCTCAGCTGTCTCGGGAGAACCAGCAGCAGGTGGCTCCCCACCCACAGGAATGGGGTTGGTCCCTTACCTCACGGAGGAGGTGGAAGGGGCAATTTTCCAACTGTTTAGCCCACCTGCCAGCATATCTGCTAACCTGTCTCTGTGAGAAGGCTACTGTCAGCACATCTGGCAAAGCCATGGCCAGGAGGGCTGCCTTTAGATCACCATTATTTCAGACGGATATTACTTAACACTGAGCAAAATAAAAGGTGCCCCAGAGTGACACATCTTACACAGTCTCATGGAGGAGTTTCAGGAAGAACTGATGGGCAATGTCAAGGGGTCAGCGCAGCCAGAAATAACAGCTCAAATGGGGCTTGAGGAAGTGAGTTTTCTCTCATTATTCATTTTTTTTTTTTTTTTTGAGGATGATAACTTTACATTTCACTTAATCTTAGCTTGTGGCTAATGACTTCTCTATTGAACTATGAAAGTCTAAATGTGCTGCAGACCCATGATATGGCAACGGGCTGCAGTGGGAAAGTCTATCTAGGACATGTAATTGGGCTTCTCAGAACCCTGGGATGATTCCCTCCAAATTATTCTCCTTTAACCAAAGCAACAGGGTGACAGTGAAGGCTGATGGTGTGCTATTTGCCTGGCAGGGTTAGAGGCCCTTGAGGGCAAAGACTGGCTTCACTAGCGTTGCTATTCCCTCCATAACCAGCAAAGGCTGCTGAATTCTGCAAGGAATGCCACCCTTTAGGCTGCCCCAGACACACCAGTGGACAGAACTCATCTCTCCTCCACCTGGCACTGGGCAGCAGGCTCTCAAAGATCATCCAGGCATCCGTGGGGCTATCCATTCAGCACTGAATCCTGAACCTAGTCACTCTAGATTTCCATTTGGGAAATGCCTTTTCAGCTGAGAGACGTTCTGGGGGTGTGGGATCACTCTACTTTAAATAAAGAATAAAGGCCTTAGTCTTTATAAGTGCCATGTACAGCACTTTCTGTGATGATGGAAACGTATGATATCTGTGCTGTACAAATATGGTGGCCACTGTCCATATATGGTTCCTGAGCACCTGATATGAAACTTGTGTGACTGAGAAACTGAATATGAATTTTACTGCACTTTAATGAGGTTAAACCTGAACAGCCACTGGTGGCTGGCGGCTACTGTTCTGGACAGTGGAGGTCATCCTATGACTTCATCATCTATGATGGCTCTGCAAATCAAAGCAGAAAGACCTGACATGGGGTGAACAGCCAGGCTCCCTAAAGCCCTCAATCAGTGTATGCCTCAGCTTTCCTGACAGACTGACAGAGTCCCACTGCAGTCTCAAAGTGGCTCAAGTCATGCACACCCGCACCCCTGCCTTGTCTTTCTAGACTTGCAAAACCCATGGCACACATAGTGTCACACAGTCCACACGTTCCAGTGGAAAGAACGCACATCCTTCCACTGTAGCCTCAGTGGGACTGCGAGTTGGAGCAAGAGATAGTGATCATTTCAACAAAACTATCACCCATGCTCAGATCACAAGGAAATAATAACCAGAGGGATTATTTCAGAAGAGGTGTTAAGAACACAGATAAGCTGGAAACCATGTCTGTCTGCTATGATCAGGGACAGAGGAGAGACAGAAGTGTCAGAAATGTAGCATACAATTCACCTGTGCAGCTCAGAGTACAATCAGGGTGCGTTTTATGCTTTCAATCCCCTAGTCTGAGTGGTAAAAATGTACAGGTTAACTGAAGTGAGTTCTTGTTGAATTTCTGCTGTTAAGGGAAGGCACTATGTTTCTGTATTTTGAGCACAGTATAGGATTAAAGTGAATTGGCTATCCAGTGACTACAGCTGACTTCAGTTGATACATTCTCACCATGTTTCAGCTTAAAATGCTATTTTATTGATTTATGATCTGTCTTTCTCAGGAAAGTGCTTAGAGACAGTGGGTCCAATGAATAGATACAGTAGAACTGTAAACTCATTAAAACAAGAGGAAAAAATAAGACAAAACCAGGACTATATCAGGAAAGTCAGTGCAACTGAGTGAAAACAACAGAGCTCTGCGTTCCTTGGTGACCGAGTCAAAAAAAGAACTTGTAAATCAGATATATCTTGTTGAAGAACAAAAGGACTCAAGCCAGTATTTTAGAGGGAGGCATACATTTTCTGATCTTGGGACAGAAAATAATTTAATTGGAACTGTCCTTAGCAAATATTTAACAAAAAGTGTCAGTGATGTTTACACAAGTTTTATCATTATTCTATTCATTAAAAAAAAAGAAAAGAAAAAAGAAAACAACCCCCCGAGGGCATACTGTGGTACTGAAAAGTCTTTCTGTGGAGAGCAGATATGAACCTAACTCTAGTAGCCTGGAATCCTACAGTACTTCCAGAGAAATACTATAGTTAATTTTCAACTGGACTTTGCTCACAAATTGGAAAGGACACTATTCAAGAGCTGTATGTATGTGGAATGTAGGTCTTTGTCACAGACAAAAGGAAGTACATGCAGCAGACCCCAGACACATGAATTGTCTTCCTGTGAACGTAGGGAGAATCTGAGGCATGTTCCAACCCAGCAGAGTGCACCCTACAGATGGCAGGTGGCTCCAGCCCTCAACCCTCCCTCACAATGGCTGAGCAACTGAGCAAATGCCTCAACAGTCCAAACAAACAGAAACCAAGACAGAGAATAACACGAGCTGCTTACTCTCCGTGTAGGCTTCGGTTCTGAGAAACCTCAGAATCGCTGTCTTTTGGGGACAGGGAGCCCTTGTAGGTATAAAACACGTCTTCGGTCTCTGTGATGTACGTCATCTCGTTGGCAAGGTTATCAGCAGAGGAGTGCCGGGGCTTTCGGATCTCATGCCGGAGCCGAGGACTTCGCCTGCATGGGGAAGGTTAAAGTGAGGTATTAGAAGCACTGAAATGTGTTACCTGATATCAGTGACCTACCCTCGTGTCTGATCTCTCTAAGGGTACCTCCTCACTGACACTGCTGGGGTGAAGAGTCGGTGTACCCATTGCCACACCAGAATTCGTGGGTCCCTGACACTCAGCCTAGAGGTACAGCTCCCACCACGATGGCCTCAGCGTCATCAAGAGACAGATGAGACTAGTCTATACGCTCTGGGAAGTTGCTGATTGCTGACTTAGGGTGAGTCACTCTTCCAGGAGGACTCCGGCTCTCAAGACATAAACAGGTCAGGCTGACTGCCCATCAGACCATTTTTCTGAATGAATTTGAACAATACAGATAAAGTATTCAGAAGCCAAAGTGCATTTCTTGGCACAACTCAAACCTTATTTCAACTATGTCTCTTTGCAATGAGTTTCACTTGATCCAAGAGCCATGCTTGCTTTGTGAAACACACCTCCTCTGTGGGGTCAAGATGGAGGAGCACCGCTTATGCTGGCAGAGCAGCTGTGTGACCACAGGCAGGTCACACCACTTTGCCGATTTGCACTTGAGAATGAATCAGATGGGCAGTGTTCTCAGACCCCTAGGGTAGTAGCTGGGCACGGGTCCCTTTGATGGGGGATCCCAGCCCTGAGCCCGCTGTTTCCATGCCCAGTCTTCCACCTCCCTTTTCCTTGCTAGCCATTTCTCCTCGGGACTGTGCAGGCCTCCACCCTTCACAGTCCCCTGGGGCCAAATAATCAATAAAACTGTGTCCAAAGTAGAAAGGCTTGTGACTCCTCCGGAGAGGCCCTATAAATAGCAGTGAGAGCTCCAGGCCACGGTGTGGCAACATCAAACCCGCTTTTCTCCTATCCCATTCTGGGCCTCTGCTCTGTGCCCTGGCATCAGAACCTAAGAGACTTGCAGGCAAATTATACAGCTATTTTACAGCATAAATCTACCACTGTAGGCTGAGTTGCCTACATCTTAGAAATCAAGAAATGTATCTACTCAGCAGGTTGGGATTTTGTTCTAATTTCTATCATCCCTGGCCAGAGCATGTGGCTCCAATGGAGGACCCACGCTCTTGAGACACCTGCACAGCTCTTCCTCCTTTGTCTATTTCTTAGAGTGACCATTGTCCTAGCAGACTCCTGCTTGGGAATGGACAGGCCTACATGATTTTTGTGTTAAGAACAGAAAGTCAAGCTCTTATTCCAGCATGGCTTACCTTCCTGCTGATGATGCCGCCTGTTTGGAAGCATTTATGAAGTCTTTGGAGGACATGATAGTAAAATGACAACAATAGCAAGTTCAACACACCCTTTTTTAGAGCTTACAAAACACTAGTATGTATTTCATCTGTAGCGATCTCACAAATGGAGAAACTGAGATCACAGAGGTAAGGAGAACTCTGTTTATGAACAGAAGAAACAAAATCTGACTCCAGTTCTTCTCAGCTACAAACCCAGTGTCTATACAAACCTTCTCACTTCATGCATCCTCTTGAAAGTGGGCAGTTTATCTCCCTATGTCACTCAATACACACATCCTTACATCAGTTCTATCACAAACTTTGATTAGGTTTTTCCAAAATTTATTTTATGTGTTGTTACTGGGAAACCCAAGATTAAATATAATTATTAATGGTGCTTCTTTATCAAAAGATTTGTTGATATGCTAATATGCACTAAAATTCCATGAGGGACATTTCAGCAAGTGGCAGTTCCCAATTTTATTTAGAGCAAATAATTAAACAAACAAACAAACAAACACACCCCAGCGTTCTATACTAGGAAAATGTTTGGCTATGCTTGTGCAGTTCATGGAAACAGTTACTTCTGCAATAAACATACAAATGTGAACTCTGATGGTAGCTATCTATATCTAGGGATTTATCGGGCTTCTAGTTTTAAAAAAGATAAAGTGTTTACTAGTGGGCAGTACAAAAAAAACCAAAAATAAAAACAAAAGACATACCAGTTGGGAGTGATAGGAGGGGATCGAGAAGGCAGACTCTTGGTTTCTAAATGCTCCACTGATAAAGATCTCCGCATGGCTGGGTTCCACACCATCCCTCCAATCACCTTTTTGCAATACTGGTTATTTACAGACCTGAAAAACCAGATGCAGGTTCAGCTTCTATACTGACATGTTTAACAAGAAAGAAATTACAGCCTATTTGAAGCAAACAGTCTATACAAGCTCCCTCCCTGAGGGAGGACGGTTAAACTCCTTGACAACATGGGTCAAGGTCATGAGGGGGAAAGGCATCCGGGTCAAAAGTGACAGCTGCCTGTACTAGCTTTTCCTTGGGTTATTTCCTCGGGTGCAAATAGTTTCTTGTCCTTACTCACGCAAGCAATGAAGTTGCTTCCAGAATATAGCTAAACCTTGCTAGAGGAATAAGAAATACAGGTTAAGTAACATCAAGCAATTCTCAGTTTACTTCCACTGGCAAACTTGAATCACCCTTGCAGGGGTTCACCATACCACCTGCAGAAACCATCACTGAGAGCCACTGACAGCCCTGAGAAAACTCAAGAATATCCAAGATCAAACATTTCGTGTAAGATTAGACCAAAGCAGCAGGCTAGGTTCTCTGAACATGTCCCCTGAGGTCACTGCTGAATTTCATTTATACGTAGAGAACTTAAATTTTGAGCTGTCTACATCCCCCAGGAAATGACTTATTTTAGAAAATAGAGTTTGAAACCAGTTTAAGAATAATTCTTCAGTTCTGGTATTTCTAAATTTTAAAGTACACTTTAATGTTTCACCTCAACATTCTATATATTTCCTCACAGCCTAAAACCAACAAACTACAAAAGCAAAAACAGAACAAAAAAGAATATAAGCAACATAGAGCCTCTCTACCCCCACCCCGAGAATATCAGTGCATTCATTTCCAGTAAAAAGCTTGCTGTCTCCATGATCAAAAGCTCACAGCAGCATTGCCAGGAGGATCTACATCAGAAAGCAAATCACCGCTGATGGCCAGCACAGTGTTAGAACAGGGAAGCAAGCTGGATGCTTCAAAGGGTTAACTCAGCAGTTTCCAAGTATGTGTCACAGGTTATTAATAGGCTCTGAGAAAAAGTGTTCCATTGTCTCTAAGCTTGAAAAACACTAACAGGTTTCTTTTATGTGGAGCAGCAGAGAGGGGCCAATGTGAAAATATCTAGGTGCATTTTTAGGGGTTGGACGAGTCACATAAGCTCTATGCCTCAGTTTTCTCATCTACAAAATGGAGATAATGAATGCTGAGACTTGTAGTATACTGAGGTTGATACTGGAAAACAGAATTCCTGACCATACATACCTTCAAGTGACCCCCCCCCCCCAACATGCTTGTGGTCTCCAGTGGCAGTTTAAGGGTAGCTGCAATTTCTTTTGACTCTGCAATCCAAACTGGCCTGTGAGTGCCAGTGACTAAGAGTAACGATGCAGATTCTGTTTCTAGTCTTTAAATCTCTGTGCAAGAAATCTAACAAGCCAGACGCAGTGGCACATGCCTTTAATCCCAGCCTCGGGAGGGGCAAGGCTAGGAATCGCTTGAGTTTGTGGGTTTGAGACTACCCCAGGCAACATAGTGAGACCTAGTCTCAAAAAAAAAATAGTTGGGTGTGGTGGCATGCACCTGTAATTCCAGTTACCTGGGAGGCTGAGGCTGGTTTCACTTGAGTCCGTGGTATTGGGACTACCCCAGGCAACATAGCAAGAACTAGTCTCAAAAAAAGAAAAAAAGAAATCCAACAGGGCTGCTGTACAGTCCACAGGAAGACACCTTGAATGCACGAGAAGGTGAGGGGTCCAACTGAAACCAGTCTTCAAGTCATTCTACGGAGGCGCAGGGTATTTGAGAGATGTCCTCTTTGACCCTCAGAGTGGTCCAGCCCCCATGTGCCTATCACTACAAACCCTGTCTACACTGCATGAAGCAGAAGAATTGTCTAGCCAAGCCCTTCCTGAATTCCTGACTCCCAAATCTTGATATACAGCTAAATGGTTTTTTAAGACACTAAAGCAGGGGTAATTTATGATGCCACAACAGATAACCAGAAGTCCCCTCCCCCAACCCATCAGGCCTTGGCTACATTTTATGGATGAGAAAACTGAAGCATCAAATTAAATTAGAACTAAAGGACAGAGGCAAGAGTTTAATGCCGGCTGCTCAGCAACAGAGCCATGTTTTCCATTGCTCGCTATGTTACCTCTTGGCTGGTCCAAAGGATTAGGTTCAACTGAAGTAAACACTACATTCTAGTAGGTTCTGTTCGTTCATGACCTATTCAGTAATCGAGCTAGCAAAGCATCTAAAACTATTGACAGTATCAAAAAAGCTTAGAACTTTGAAAATATATTTGCTCTGAGTTCTTAGAAGCTGAAAACTATTAGCACTATAAAAATGACTGCTGATAGGAACAGAGAAGTCTGCGGCTGATTAAATCTGTAAAGTTATCAAAGGATTATCAATGTAACAAAAAACTGTCAAGACTGGTGTGACACAGCTCCCTTATCAGACAATGCTAGACTGACGTCACTCAGTAACAGCCACATCAACACCACAAAATCACAGAAGCATCTTTAGAACCAACACATGATCTACAAATTATAAGCATCATTTTAGAAATGAATTCCATGATCTTATATTTAGCAGGCCATCTTACAAGTGATAGCTACACAAAAAGATACAATGACTAGTGTATTCAGAGAATAAAAATTTTTACATTAATTAAAACTTGATTTTCTTTTTTTTGAGACTAGGTCTCCCTATGTTGCCCAGGGTAGTCCCAACCCCACGGACTCAAGCAATCCCCAGGCTCAGTCTCCCACATAGCTGGGATTACAGGTGCCCACCACTGCACCTGGCTGCTTTTTCGAGACCAAGTCTCCCTGTGTTGCCCGGGGTAGTCTCGAACTCATGAACTCAAGAGATCCCTGGCCTCTTGCCTCCCAGCGCTTGGATTACAGGCATGTGCCACCACACTTGGCTTAAAATTTTGATAATTCATTAATTTCTTCTATAGGCTGGACCATTACATATTTTGAATACCATCCCTATGTACAACAGCACACAAGGGGCTGTTACAAATGCTAAGTGTAAACTAAGGATGAGCATGGTACATGGAAGCCAGCTAGAATTATCACTGTTATGTGGGGTCTATCCCAAAGTCACCTGACTTTGGGAATCTTTATTTCTGTTCATTCATGATTGCGGAGCACCTTGGAATCAATGCACAGTGGAAGAGACGGTCTGGGGTTAGGAGGCCAGGAAACCCCCGTGTTGGGGGCCACGACAGCCTGAGTCACCGCCAAGTGCCTCCCTTACTGTGACGCGGTGCGGGAACAGCTGCAGCTCTGGTGGCTCGGGAGATCTGAGGACAGCGGAGTTGAGGCGGCAGAAACGAATGATCTGAGAAGCACCAGGATACGTGTGGAAAGAGACCTTGCAGCCCCTGCAGAGTCTGCCATCCATGGTTCTGAGATGGACCGGAAGCACTGGCTCCCACACCTGAGGTCTGGGCCCTGGGTGATGGCGGCCCTGTCTTTCACAGAGGATGTCCAGCACCCATATTTCCCTATTAGTCTAGCATGAATATCGGTCGAGTATACTCACTTTTTGGGATTTCTAGAGCCCAGAGTCCAATACTGGGAGAGAACATTCTTTTCCTGAGGTAGTAGCTTCTTTGCCTGAAAAAATGTATGGTGCTCGACACAGGATTTCCATAGGTTTTTGCAAGATCGGTAATTTAACATGTTGAAGGCCACAATATGTTCCCTGGATTCAGTCTGGGAGGAAAAGCAGAGGAGACACTTCATCTGCATAGGTGTTGGGGTAAGGTCCCACCAGCATTTTACACCCACACCAGTCAGTGGTAAGCGGCTACAGAGCCCAGAAATCCTAAGGCCACGAACACCGTCCTGGAACAACTCAGGGCAGGACCTGCCAATCAGCTTATTAACACGGTTAATAAAGAGGACGAGGGCCTATTGACCTCAGCTTCACCAACACTTCCATTCAAATTTGCTTGTATTTCTAGGCTGGCTATATTTGGAGCCACCAGACAGGGGCTGTCTGGTGCAGGCATTTGAGTATTTCTGCAGGAGAGATTTTTTCCCAGAGCTAAGCGATCTTTCACCTGTCAGACAATGGGGATTTTGTAACCTGTTGGGCTCTTTGGCTTGCTTTTCACCAAGCATAATATTGAATTCATGCATGTACATAACAACTATTTAAAGGATTTCCTTTCCCTTCATCCTTCTCGGGTTCAGATTTTCTGTTTTCCATGTCAAGTTACCACCTTGTGCATTTCTGTGCTACCTTGGACACTGATTGCACTGGCGGATCTGGAGACCCAGAGTCTAGACCTGGCTTGCTCTGGGCTTGAGGATTCTCATTTCTAAGTGTTCACTTAGGTGGGGAGCCAGATTCAACACAAAATACCTTTGAAAAATTGGGGAATGGACACAGCGACTGAAAGTGAAAAATAAGCACATAACAAGATGGAACAAGACGTCATAGAAAGAGCAGGCGTTTCTGATTCGTAACAACTGGAGTGCAAATCCCAGCTCCCCATTTGGTCGCTCTCAGAGCCGCAGTTTCCTCATCTCTAAGTCCTTCCTCTCCATGGAGATAACAAAAACAAATTATCTAGGGAACTGTGGAGTCCACTCTTAAGTCGCACATAAGGCCTTGGTGCATTTTAAACACTTGAAGGAAGAAACTGACCTTGCTGACATTCATGGCTGCCTGCAGGGAACTCTGTGCCAGGTGCTTTGACCAGTGCTCTGTTATTTAATCCCCATTATTCCCCGAGAAGGGGGGCATTAGTAAACAAGGCAGCCTGGACTATAGGAGGTTAAGAAACCTGTCCAGCTGGTAAACAGAAGAGCCAGGACCCAAATCCGCTGTCTCTAACTCTAAAGCAAGTTTCTTCTCCAACCCGATAAGCAGAGGAGAGTTAGGCCTCCATTTCTGCTCCACCTCACGCCATGCTCTTTCTTCCTGGTGATGCATTTGGACATATGGCAAACCTCCTTCCCCAGATAAAGGACAAAGAGCTGCAGTAGCAAGAAACCCCCCAAAGCAAGCGAGCTATAACTCACCTGTTTTTGCCGCTGATGTATAAAGAATTTTTTCCTTTTGAAAGAAATTTTTAGAATGTTCACCCTGCAAAAAATAAAACAAAACACACAAAAAGCACATCAGGGATCTGCCAGGTTGCAGCTGGCACCTCTCAATGCATGTCCTCTACCCCAGGATCACGATGACCGAAGCTCTCAGCTTCTTAAATTTTACTTCAGTGTTGAAATCATGGCGGCCCCATCGCTTCCACCAAACACCACGTAGCTGACCGAAGCTGAGTATCCCATAAGGGCCACTGAATTATGGTGGAGGTTTAAAATGACAAAGAACCATGGGCAACATGCGCTCTTTGCTGTCACCTGCTTTTGTGACACTGCAGCTCTGGTGAGCTGGCGTCTACCTGGGGAAGACAGCGGAGGGCACTGTGGAGCAGCAGGAGGACGGGTCCACATCCAGCCTCTGTTACTTAATAGCCACGTGTCAGGTAGCTGCTCTATCATTTGCATAATGACAGAAGTACAGCCACATTGAACTCAGCAAGTTTTATATATTGGGTCTCTGGGTGAAGGTTTCACCAGCCTCCTCTCAACAAAGCCTTGCAGCCCCAAATCCTGAGGTTTGGAGACTTCACTGAAATGCTTAAGGGCATTCTCCCAGGAACGTTGAGAGCCAGAATCTCTCGGCTTTCAGAATTTCTTAGGCTCTCAAGCCCCCCACGCTGAAGCCTCCGGAGTAGCGGGGATGGCACTGCCTTTCTCATATAGTTATCTTAGGAGTTTCACGTCTTCTAGGGCCCCTGAGTTTTTCTATCAGAGCTGGACGCTTGGCAGAAGTTGCATAAATAAGGAACAGAAAATACAGTGGCTGCCAATCTATCACTCAGGAAGGATTTCTTAACTCCAAGATCTGCTTTGTGCCACTCTATCCACCACATCTCCACACCAAAGGGTGACTGGGGGAAAAGAATGCTGATGGAAACCAAAGTCTAATTTTTCCAAGTACTGAATCTGGATCAAATTCAGAGGTGAGAAGTAAAAACTGTGTGTGGTAGAGAGTATGTCTACCTCTTCTTTAGTAGTTAAAGTTTAAAATTAGAGGTAAGATTAGTTTTCTGCATATTTATAAAGCATGATTCAGAAAATAATTAGAACCGGTTTGCACTTACCAAGGATAGAAACTTGTGCAAATGTATTTTCGGTACACAGCTATGCCCGCGGAAGCAATTCCAATCATTAGATCTAAATTGTGCAGATCCTGTAATAGGAAGATCTCAGATTTTCAGCAAGTTACAGTTATACCTATGCCCTCCAGTAACTAAAGTACCCACACTTTCATAAATAGCAGTATGTATAAGCTCCAAAGGAAAAACATGCAAAAAAAAAAAGTCCCTCTTTACCCGAGACTAAACATCTAAGTACAAAGCACTGAATTCTTGTAAAGCAAACACAAATATCTGACAGCATACTTGGCTTCCATCAGATTAGAAAGTTGCCAGACAAGCAAGCATACACCTTCCACAGAATCACTGAAATGAACATGCAATTTTACATTTCCAACAATTAGTATTAGAGTTCATTAAAACCAGAAAGGCTTTGTGTTCTGCACAGCTTTAAACATCTTAATGTGCATCATGGACTAGACTACAGCAATTATAATGAAGTGTACCCTGCTGACTAAATCCAACTATGAAATAAATATTGCTTAAAAATCCAATACATTCAATTTTGTCAAAAGTCTATGCAGTAGGCTGTGTTGTAGATGAAGAAGATGCAGAAAGAAGACACAGGGGCTACAAACTACTTTAATCTGTTTGGGAACAAGATGAGTATTAAGAAAACAAAATATTTAAGCTGGGAATGGAGGCATATGCCTGTTATTCCAGCTACTTGGGATGCTGAGTCCAGTAATCACTTGAGTCCCGGGTTCAAGATTACCCCGGGTAACATAGTGAGACCAAGTCTCTTAAAAAAAAAGAAAGAAAGAAAACAAAATATTTAAATAAAATTGGTCCTACCCTGAGTCCTCTATGCTCATTTATCCAATTGGATATTAATAATTGTGAAGAGGAGGTAGAGTCTGACTCAGTTTCCACGAGCGTGACCCTTAGCTTTGCCACTTGATAGTTGAGTTATTTTCAGCTACTGAGATTCAGTATTTTTCTTTCTTTTTTCTTTTTTTGTAAAACAGAGTACAGAACATACTTCTAGGGTTATTCAGGTTAAATCTAGGACAAATCAGGCTGATAGCAGAGGACATAAATAAAGAATGCAGAACAGGGTAAGTGGTAGGTACAATAAACATTCATTTCCAATAGTCTCTCTCAAGAGATAGTGGGACAATAATAAATAGGGACAGAAGAACTTCAGTGTATCAAACTGCTGGGATTTGGGAGTTGTGGCTGATGCTGTTTAGACAGGATAAAATCAACTCTTTTCATATCTTGGGGGTGTCAATCAGGCAGATAACCACCTGGCCTCAGGAACTTCCTGGGGCATGAAGGTCTTTTCACCGATGGAGCTGAGAGTAGGAGAGCACAGATGATCTCAGATATAAAGGTATATATCAAATCCATTTCAACAAATGTTCTCTGCTACAGACAAAATACTACTTTTCAAATGGGATAAAAATTAACAATCAAATCCCAAAGTTGGCATTTTGTAAGATCTGATATCTTTTCCCTACTTGAAGGCTCCTGTCACAATTTGCCTACCTCACAGTTACAAAGTGAGACAAAATAAATGAAGGTGCTCCCACAAACTAAAAAGATCTTACACAAATACAAAGTTTAGCCATTTACTCAACTGCCCAGTGCCTTAATTTTCTCAATTGCAAAATGGGATGGATTGGGATATGGACTGTGCAAGGTTGCTATAACCTTTAAATGAGATCTATGGGCTCATATGCAAGTACCCCAAACAATGGCTTGTACATAGTAGGTACTCAATTAATATTTGCTTCCTTTGGAAGTGGAAATCTGGAAAGTCAGATGCCAGTATGACAGTGCTAGGGACATGCACTGAAGCCACTACTTCTTTGTTGTGTGACCTTTGCTAAGCTCCTCAGTTTCTCCATGTGTGAGATGGAGGTACAGGCAATCCTTACTTCATGGCATTACTAAGTAGCTGAAAAACATGAGTCAAGTATATTTTAAAAAGTGCGACCAATTTAAAATATTTACAGGTTTCTCCTACTCTCACAGGTAGAAAAGTTCCCTATTTGGAATAATTTGGAAGGCAACTTTTTGAGTCTAGAACACACAAAACTTTTTCCACATAAATTAATGGGAAAAGCAGTCTGTTTTTGGAGAGCAGGAGGAACCTGCACCTATTGTGATTCTCACAATAGCACCATCATAATTTTAAAAATCATGGGGGAGTTACTAGCTCTAACCTATGCAGCACTGAGATGATGCAGTATAACTTTTTTAAAAAAATAATATGTAGTAGAAATTCTGACTCATTCAAGTGTCACTTAGGAAATCAATCCATATACTTTTTTTTTGCCTCTTTAATTACAATATGCAATGATCTTGCAAAAAAAATTACTTATTTCTAATACCACTGACCTTCACCTACCCCAGGAAAAAAACACTAAAGCAATCGTGCAAAAAGCAGGTAACCAGCAAAACAACCTAACTCTAAACTTATCAAACATCTACAAACAAAAGCCTTATTTAATAACCTGGAAAAGAGATTTTCATCATCAAGGAAGTTTTCAAACTTTCAGAAATCAAAAATCAAAGCCATTTTGAACCCAAAGGTGCAAGGATACATACCCTTCCACTGTGCAGTTCCACTCCATAGAAGTCGAGGGTCCGTGCAATGTTGATGTAGCAAGATTCAGCTTCAGACTGCTTTAGCCCACTACAGGACAAAGAGGCAGAGTTCACCGTACAGACAGAGGACATTTATGTCAATCTTTAATAAAAATCTCAAAAATCTGACAGCATTTCTATAACATTATTGAATGTCTTTGATTAACCTTAAACAATCCCATCCTAAATTCTACTAAACCAGGAATTTTTTTCTTATCCACCAAACAGGACCTCATTGAGCCCACTCATCTCGTCACTGAACCCTTCTTATTTAGCAAGCTCTCAACAATTGTATGTAGGAGATCATCACCTTTCAGAATCCCCACCCTTACTCCAAGTTGTTTAATTAATAGGTGTTCTGAGATCTTTCTGCTTTTATCTTTTGAGTGGCAGTCTCGAACTTCCCAACGTCACTGGACTATTTTAGGATTCTGGCTTCTGCCTGGGGAGCAATTCTGGGAGAGCGGTTTGGCAATGCCCTTTCAGAAGGGACGCTGGTTGCTTGGCCTTTGTTTTTATGGCCTTCCCAAGAATGTGAGGCCCCTTGAGAACTGCCCTTCTCTGTCAGCAGGTGGGGGGGCCCTCATTTGACCTGGACAGAACAGCTGCCACCGCAGCTTTGAAGAACATGCTGCCAGAGAAGAGGAGGCCAGCCTTGGGGCATGTCAGTTGGAGTTGAGTGTTGGCCCCAGGGACCCAGTAAATCAGCTTTGAGAACTGAACCCACAGAGGTCTTGGGGTTCTCCTACCTGGTCAGCACTTTTGTCCACCAGGCTGTCTCTCTGATGATACCTGAAGAAATTGCCCACCTTATCAAAATTGGTAAACTGCTAAGAGGTTACCTGACAGGGTCAATTTGTGGGGCAGATTTAAATTAGGCCCTTCCTTCAGGAACTAACTGATTTCTATGACATTCTGAAGAAGCAGCAAATCACCTTGAACTCTTAGTGGATTATACAGCAATGTTTTTCTCTTACCAAATATATATCTACCATTCTAACAGCTCCAAGAATCAAAAGCCCCCCAATGTCTTGAAAAAGGATTCATGATCAAAAAGAAGAGGCGAGCACATCAAACACTAGCAGAACAAGGTCTGACAATATTTGGCCCAGGTCCCCAAAGTAGGTCACCCCTCCCACCCCTCCTCTCACCTGTGCTGCTCATGGAGAGCTTCCACCTTTGTTAAAAAGTCATCGTTCTGATCTGGTAGAAACTGACTATCGGAAAGATAGCCCGGATGATGTATGGAAGGGTTATAGTCTCCAAAATGAGCTATCAAGACAGAATGAGGGGGAGATTGCCTTTTCAATAGAGTCTGTATCATAAGCATCTGCAGCATCATAACAGAACATTAATTGGAGGTACTCTTGCAAGAAGTTCTGCCACCACCAGAGCTTCTCATTAGCTCCAGATCCCACATTTATTATGTGAAACCTCATTAGATTAAGTACTTCCACATACCCTCCAACAGAATTCCACTCTCCCCAAGGCCACACAAGGAGGAAAAGGTGGGTTGTTTAAATCTGGGCCTCATTCTAATCCCTCATGTTTTATACTCTGTAGCTGGCACAGCAGTTTGCACTCATACCCCTAGTGAAAAGAAAAATCAAGAGGACCCCCTCAAAATGCCATGCCCTCTATCCCAGGCACTGTGCAGGCTGGCTACCCAGGTTATTAAACCACTGAACCAATTTGATCTAAAAAAAAAAAATGAGTATGGGAAGAGATAAGGTCATGAAGATATTACCATCACCTGCATTTTGACCTACTCCCTGAGATCTGGAGAAAGATGGAAGGGCACAGAGCTGGAGAGGGGGGTCACGAAGGGTAAGAACAGGAGGGAGTGGATGTTTGGACCCTGGCAAGGATGCTAGAAGAGTTTTGGGGAAGAAACATTATTAGGGGAGTCAGAAGACAGATAGCTGCTAGGGCTGTCTTAGAAAGGAACTCATAGACCCTAGCCTACGTGACGACTCTTTGCTGCTGCCATCTGCAGCCATGTCTAGATGCTGACGGCTCCACATAATCAGCATTCCTGAGCTGCACAGTGCCCAACCTGCACTTGTGTACACAGCCACCTGGGGACTCAAACCAGCTGGGTCTAGACTGTTGAGCAAATTGGGAGAAAGGACCCTGCATGAGAGATCAAGGATCTGGTTTGTGTGGGGCTCAAAGACTCCTGCTCCCCCTCTCTAAGGTTCAGTTTTTGAGTATAAAAGAGTGAAGCAAACAACTTCTAGCTCCAGTGGGCAACTAATGTAGCATTTGAGTTTCTCAACAAAGTCCATTTCATTTCATCTTTTTTTCAAACACATTAACCCTCATTTCCCCAAAGGTTGTACTTTTATGGGTGTCACCCTGTAATTTTTTTATTGGAGCAACCCTGAATTACAACACCATTTATGATTTGGGGACACATATTTGCACCTCTCAGAGGTATGTTTTTCCACAAGCTTTAATGAATTCTGACAGCAATGTCAAAAGGCTTCTGAGAACTCATGAGTACCCCTTTAACAGAAGGTAAATCAAATAACTCTTCAGTCACAAGGATGCTTCATGGCCAATCCCAGAGATGAGCCAGATGGCCACTGAGGTGAACTTCACCACAATGTTAATAGGTCAGATGGGTCATATCTTTCCCTAAATCCATAAGACTTTGCTCAGTCTCAAGTGCTACCACACACAAAGGTTGCACATGGAGACCCATTCATAATGAAGGCATGTCCCTCCAAACACTGTTTGAGATCTGGGAGTACATCAGACTCACCTACAGGGCCCAGCGCCCTAGTAGAGCACATAGTGATTGCTCAGGGGTATGAGTGCTTAGAACTTACCTATACAGAGGCCATTGCAAAGGTCAGAGGGAAATGGACAGGAAGCCAAGGATCTACGCATACAGACTTGGTCAAGCAGAGACCAACTGGCTAAAAATCATGGACAGAAAAGTCCATACTGAACAGTGTAAGCACAAGTGTAACTTACAACTAAGTTTGAGCAAGGTGAAATGTACAGCAGTTCATTTGTAGAATATAACTTACATTCTAAAGCTCAAGAAAGCTTAAGAGTCACCTTGTCTAAACTCAAGGTAAAGGGGAAGAAATTGAGGAACTATTATAAAAGCACTTTTCTGTAAAGTTAAGACTGGAATGCAGAGGGCACTCCTACCATCCCACCTGCCTGCCAAGTCTGCCAGTTGCTGAAGATTACTTGCTTATGGCAGTGGTCATGTCTCCAGAGGACAACCAAATGCTTCCTATAACCTCCTGGGCCTCATGGCAGAGTAAATTTTACACTGTGGGTGTCATTAGCTCATACAGATCATCTTGGATCTTGACTTGATCATTCATTATATTACTCATTGGCAAACGTGAACAGCAAGGGTATCTCTTTAGTAAAGTCAACAGTAAATGTTTTATCTTAAAACATGACCAGTGAACTTCTCTGTAGGGTGGTCTTCCCTTGAGATTTTAGTTGGCTATCTGCAAAGTCCTGTACTAACCACTAGAGGGAAACAAAGTCAAACAGTCGTAGAAAATAACGTGCAAAGCACAGAGGTTCCATGTTGATCTCAATGACATCGTTCACTAAATGCTTGTGATAAACCAGTGGTATGCACTGCTTTTATCTCCAGTGAACTGAGGAAAGGAACTCAGGCTCAAATATGGGACCTGCCCTTTCACATTATCTACTTATACCCCAAACTCCCAAGTGACACACTTTTCTGTTTGTGTGACAACTTATGCAAAAGGTAACTATGGGGGGGGGGGGCAAAGGAAATAAATGACTATGTGGAAAATATCTTGTCTTTTTAAAGTTCCATTATTTGTTCGGCTAATAGCTTATACTTTGCTAGAGCATATGCCCCTGGTCCTTAAATGAAAGGCATTTCAAACTGTTTTGTTGGAAAAATCCTTCACAGGCTAGTCCTCTAGCACCAGCCTGATCTTGGAGGCTCTCTGCCCTTCTCCCATGCAGGACAGAGTGCACCCTCTGTGCCATGCCCCCTACCATCTTCATCAGTAGGTTCACCTCTGCCAGTTGCCATCTGTGTGCCCTGAGATAGGTGCAGAACCCCAATGAGGCAGAGATTCAATGAATATTGTAAACATATTCTTCAAAACTTCATTCTTTGAGCCTCATAAACCCTTACTGGCCACCAGCAGTCTTTGACCAGTCTTTACTGGAAGTCTAGTCTTCCAGTCTTTTGACCAGTCTTTGGGAGGTACTTCCTCCACTAACCACATCTTTTATCTAATAAGAAAATGTACTTTGGTTTACTGATCACTGACAGGGCTTACTGTCATCTTACTCAACCCTTTAGGGATAATTTCGTGAACTAAACCAGATACATTTTATGCATACTTTTTGAGTCAGCGATTTCATATCCAAGAAATACATGCAAGATTTAAAATATATATCAAGGGTGGAAGAATAAAGACTTTGTACTTAAAACTGCTTGTCTGACAGTGGTTTTATTAGCATGTCAGCGATGCTAGGGTTTCCACTGAATTTACTTTGTGCTTTTTAGGTGTTGATAATTTCAAATCCCCATTCTGTCATTCCTTTGCAGAGGGAAATCTGATTATTGAGGTTTAGAAAAAGATTGTTTAGCTCTTCAATTTTACTCTAAATAAGATTTTATTATTTACAATAGGAAGTTTTTAAGACAGCTTTCCTTTGGGTAGATATGAACATACAGTAAGAGTTAAGACCTGCCATATACCAAGTTCTGTGCTAAGAACTTTACATAAATTAATTCATTTCGTCTTCATTATACCTATGAGGGATAATGCAGTCCCTGCCTGACAAAGAGGCCTGGGGAGGTTCAAAGTTACACAAATAAAAGTAGAAGAACCAAAACCTATGTAACAAGGCTTCAGTCCATGCCCAGTTAATGACAATTCAGTTAGGAGTTTCCAGTTATAGGTCACCTTCACATGCAATACTTGGACCATGTAGCCATATGGCAATCTGTCACTACCATCACCTCATGTCAGGGGAGCAATGGAGAAGTCAGGATTTAAGTGAAGTCTGTGTCCAAAGCTACATCCTCTTTAGTGTTCCTGTCTAGCTATAAACACTGAACATGACCTGAGGTAAAGTTTGATCTATCTCCTCGGTTGATCAGCATGAAAAAGATAACAGAGTCCAAATATCATGCCATTTCCCGTGTGGTTGCAACATAGTTGAGTTTGTGCCAGGTGTAGAACTTTCAGACATATCCAGGCTCACCACTGTACAACCTTCTGAGATTCCCACTCAGGGGGCAAGTAAATGCAGGTGATATGGAGATATGAGCCCAGGAGTCTGGTTGGATTAATCAACAGGATTACAAACTTCCTGCTATTATGCAGGGAGGCAATCACCTAGCCCATCACCTCTTTCATTTCTGCTATATGCTGCTGGGGAAGTAGGCAAACATAATGCTACCTTACCAGCTTTTTCAGACGTGTTCCTCTTCCTCTCTTAACTCCCTACCATGCAGTCAGCTAATAGGCCATGATGGCTTAGGGTTATGGGAAGAAATTGTCCTGCACTACCAAAGCAGTTGTACACAAGTTCTATGTGGGTTACTACACTGACACCACACAGCTAACAGAGAAGTGACATACTACCTTCTGTCAGTTGTACATGCCCAGCATCTACCCTAGGGCCTAATATACCCAGGGTTTGAAGAATGCACAATAAAATCTGCTGATTCAGTGAGTGGATTCATATTACAGCTTATGAAACAATGCTTAATGGAAAATGCCATCTGGATTTTTCTACGCAATATGGCAGCCACTAACCAAATGTAACTACTGAGCACCTGAAATGTGGCTAGTCCAAATTAAGATGTGCTGGAAGTCTATACTGGTTTTCAAAGACTTAGCAGGAAAAAAAGAATGTAAACTATCCTGCTAAATTTTCACACTGATTAGTAGTTTGGAAATATGTGGCTAAATATATTAAAAATATCTCATGTGCTTCACTGTAATATGATTACTCACTCCAATCGGTGCTCACACTGTATTTCTACTGGACTGTGCTGCTCTAGACCAATATTAGCTCTGTTGAAACTGTAAATTCCCAGCAATGTTTGAGAATGATGCTGAGTAATTCACGAGAGTGACCTCCAGTAGCTCCCTGAACCTAGCTGGGTCTTAGTTTCTAGTCTGTAAAAGATGATGGTTAAAATACCTGTCCAACTGGGGCTTGGTACGGAAGTCAAAATCTGGTATGTGAGGGAAGACTTTGGAATGTGTCATGTTCAGTAGGTATCTTCTGTTTTATGGGCTCCCCTGGGAGAACACCCCAGAAAGCAGCACATCCACCCTTTCCACCTTAACCCTGAGCTATGAGAAAGTAAGTCAGGGTGAAAGTGAGATTATGTGAACAAATAGAGCTAAACTTGCCCAACAGGGTTCCCAGGAAGAGGGGAAAGCACTTGATCAGAGAGGCTGCTGACACTCAGTACTTGGGTCAGAACCGTCTGTGCACACGCGACACTCCTCTCATGACTTACATTGCACTGCATAGGACGCCAGAACCACCGCGGAGTTAAGAGGGCAGGTTAACCTGTCAGGAGAGACACACGTTAGAGAGACACATATTAGGAATTCACAAGAACAGCCCTAAACATACAGAGATCATGGCAATAACCCCCTTTTTCTTGAATTAATCACACACACACAAAAATCATGAATCATGAAGATAATTTTATGATCTCTCTCAATCTCAAATAGAGATAACATAATGGATTTTTAAAAATTGTAACTTTTTCATATTTAAAATATCATGGATACAAATACTGCAACTAAAGGTCTAATGTTGGCCAGTTGGCTGGTTAAGAAAGGCCAGACTCTTATCACTAACAGGAAAAGTGAGAAAACTGTACTCTTAGATTAGTGGGAAGCCTGCAGCCTTCATTTCTTTCTAGTGAACATGTGAGACTTTTCACAGGACTCTCTAAATCCTTGACTGCTGATGACTGATTCGTGATAACCTACTTTCTAGAAAGGTGACAGTCTTAGAATGGAAATCATGTTTTGATTTTGAAAAATCCCATGCTTTTTAAATTTATTTAATTACAATTACTTAAGATTCCTACATCTACTGAACCTCTTCAAGAGTCTGGCCTGCAAAAGGGGGCCTATTAGTTCTCTTGCTACCCCTAGAGGCCCATGGGTTCCACGTTGGACTTGTCTTCCTCCTCTCTCTGGCTCACCATGCTCTCCAACACCCCATCAAAGATTCCATCTTTGTCTTCATCATTCTTTGCATCCTCTGGCTGTTCCCTTTTCTCCATCCAACCCTAGGTTCCCTGGTCTCCTAGGGGTTGGAGCAGGGCTCACTGCCAGGTGAGGAGGAAAGCACTGGGAAGGGCGAAATGGAAGCAGCAAGACTGCAGGCTTGCAGAGTAAGCAGACATTTCAAGAGCATTCTTTTTGGCAACCTCGTGGGAAGTGGAAAAAAAAACCATGCTGTTTCCATGGCAGCCCATGAAATTCCCAAGATGTGAGTCACCCCCACCACTCTGACTAATCTGGCTGGTTGACTGGGGTCCTCCAACTGCCCACTATGCTGTGTACTGGCCCTTAAACTGCATTTGAAGTAGCCTTCCCAACTGGAGGGACCCTGTCTTTCAACCACGAGTTCCTGCTACAACTTCTAAATGACCTCTCCAAGTCTGGAGAGACATCCAGAGGTACTCAACCCTTACTTGGGATGGAGTCAGGGAGCCCATGGGGAGAGTAAACATCAGTTATTCTTTCTCTTGCCAAGACAGGTGTCAACGAAATCTAAGGCAGTGTGCTCACCGTCCACCCAGCAAGGGCATGGGGTTTGGGATGCTTCAGAGAGACAAAAGGGTCTAGTCTAGATGGAGGACTCAATTCTAATTAGATTAGAAAAGGAGACATTTGGCCAGGCATGGTGGTGCAATGCTGTAAGGGGGAGCCTAGGAAGTCATGGCCAGGGCCAGAGATTGTGTTTGAGTCCCGCCGGGAGCACGTAGTGAGACCTAGTCCCAAAAAAATACAGCTGGGTGCGGTGGCATGCGTCTGTCATCCCAGCTACCTGGGAAGCTGAGGCTGGGGATTACTTGACTCTGTGGTACCCCGGGCAACGTGAGTCTACGGTTCCACAGGCAAAAACAACAAGACCTAGTCTCAAAAAAAAAAAAAAAAAAAAAAGAAAGAAAAAAGAAAAGGAGACATTTCCCAAGAAAGGTGTTGAAAGTACATACAGAACGCTGAGAGCCTACATGCTCTCCCTCATCCACTGCTGGGCTACCTGCTCCTAGGCAGACTCCTCCCTTCTCTCTACCTACTGGAGATCACCTATCTCTGCAGGAAGGAAAGGATGCCTAGGGGATCACCTACCACCAGGAACTCCAACAAGTCAGGAGTCCCTCCCACCCAGAGAAGTACTACCCATAATCTGCTGAGTTCAGCAGAAGACCCCCAGGTAACAAGCAGATGTCACCCTGACAATGACCCCAAGAAAGGTCTTCAAAGTGGGAAACACTCTTCTCAGGGAGGGGTAAGGGCCCTACGTAGACCTGATAAGGAAGGTCAAGAGTCTTAACTGGTGCATGGCCCAGACAGATTTCTACTAATTGATCCACAACTTACAAGGGGTATTGTGTTTGGGGAGGAAAAAATGAAGACTACCAACTTCTGACAGTGGGAGAGCTAGACTGAAGCCCCTGGGGGCAGGGCCTGGCCTGATCTGGCCAGCACAGTGCACAGCGCTGCCTCATGAGGGGTATGCAAAATCACTGCAATGTGCTAGAGATGCTATAGCAAGACAAGGACTGCTGCGGAGGACAGCCTGGACCCCAGAGAGAACTGGGTACCGTGAACCTCAAGAAGGTTGCCTCGTGAAAGAACCATCCCTCATTAACTGGGGGAGCTCAAGCAGAGAAGCCCAAAAGCCTGTCAGTTGTGCTAGAAAAAGGATTCATTCCTCCCTTGAGTGGGAGGATGAGCTAAATTACAAAAACTCTCTAATTCTATGATCATTAAATAGTCAACAGTTTCTGGCGCTCCTTTCTACAACACATCTCTTATTCCTAACCACTTCCCCCCTTCACTGACAGGCACCCAACCTCTGGCCCAGGCAAGTCCAAGAGTTGCCCTAAGGGCTGCCTTTCCCTTCGGCTGAGATGACAGCTCCTTGGCCTCTTCCAGATTTCCCTCCCCTGCTGACACTGTCTTTGCAGAAGCTGCTCTTCCCACAGTCCTTCTGCTTAAAAGCCCTCAGCAGCTCCCCTCTTCCAGCTAGAGACAGGGCACATCCAAGTTAGACACAGATTGCCCCCAGCCTCACTAATCTCCCGTAAGCCCAGAACATATGGTTTCCAACTGGGAACACAGCAGGTGGGGCAGGTGTTTTCTCACTGCCCAGAGCAGTCTAGGTGCTCACTTCTCTGCTAGCCCTTATCCTTCAGCACAGATACCCACCCGGCCTCTCCCGCCTGCACCAGAAACATAGCTTCCGGGGTCTCCGCCACCCAAACTCATCCTAACTGTTTTGTGGGCTCTAGTCTCACTGTCCCAGCCAAATGCAAGCTTCGCACTCCTTGGAAAAGCTTACCAGACTAGAGGAAAATGGGGATGAGGAGAATGGGACCAAGATGCACCCATTCCCAACAGTTACCTGCTCCACCTTCTTCCATAAGCCGAGAAAAAACTATGGATTTGTAAGCAGAAGCTGCTATTCCACTGGCTTGAAATTTCCTCTCCAGCGTTCAGCTGTTCTCAGAGTTATCGGCCATTGACAGGGTGCTGATACCCAGAAGTGCTAAATGCTGGGCTCGTGTCTTTGAGCAAAAAAGCCTCCCAGAGGAAAAAATGAATCACAGCTACTAAGGGACTGGGAAGTGGGCCTAAATTAGGCCTGATCTGCCTTCCTGAATGAAGTCTGTTTTATGTTCTGGGTGTCTGTCTCCCTTTAAAATGTCTCAGTTCTTAACCAGAAAGATGACTGTCCCTTTTGAAATAAAATTAAAACAACATGAAATGAAGTTTACCAATCTTTAGTCTCTCTAAACCAAGACTGAGAGAAAAACAGATGTCCAAGGCATAATGTCATACAGGATGCTGCTCTCCACAGCCATTCTTTGTTTACATTTAATACTGTTACCAGAAATACAGCTCATTCGATTAAATCAGGGGTTTTGCTAGCTTGGCAATAGGCAGGAAAAGAAGAATGCAAATTTCTCATTACCTTCCTTCGCAAATATCCATCTTCAGTTGCAAGAAATACAAATGCCTATAGGAAATAATGGTTTTCATTAAGTCATCATAGTCAAACTGAAATGAGCAAAAAACAAACATTTTTGATGAGTCAAGGACAAGATCTGCACATTTGGAAAGCAAAATAAACACAAAAGTTGGGCATCTAGGGCATCAGACGCTACTTGGCACATTGCAATGCTGCTCTCAGGGCAACCATAGTTGGTGTGGCTGCCATAGTCCTGGTGGTTGGGGTCATCTACAGTCCCCCGCATGTGCCCAGGGTCCACTGGCCAATACTGTTGCCAGTGACCCTGAACTCAGACTAGACTTCACGATCAAACTCTGGATGTATCTGGGAGCATAGAACCCACAGGCGTGCTCCACAGGCAGCCCACACACAGCGGTGGGCCGCTGTTCTGAACATGGCATTTGCACACCCACGTTCCCTCTGCATCAAGTTTGCTGCGAGGAGGAGGGTCTGTGAAGACACCTCTTTGGCTGGAGTGCAAGCACCCAGCTGGGTTTTTTCCTGTGTCCCAGAACCGTGGGTGCTCAGTTCTCATCAGTCAATGATCAGCCGCCAGGAGGGATTCTGTGCACTTCCAGTGATGCGACTTCCGAAGCCAGGACTGGCTTGCGGGCAGAGCTCGGGCAAGTCATCACAGGCCCTCATCCCAGGAACCTGTCCTCTGCATCTGGGAGCATCCAGGGAGCGCAAGGCACGGATGCGCCACGTAGGCCGGGAAGGGCCCTGGAGAGCATCATATTTAGGGAGGCAGCGTACATGCGACACTTGGCTATGAGCACCCACTCTTTTTTAAAACCTAGATTTCAAATGGGATAGACATTCCAGTGTCTGGCCAAGATGATAAAAGGGAAACTTCTTGAAATATAACACAGACCCAGCACAAAAGTTCAGGGGTAGGAGAGATACTTTTTGGCAATTTGAACAAACCAGTCTCATTATTCCTTCAAATTTATGCATTTAAAGGTTAAGGAGCTTTGAGACGCACATGCTTCAAATGATATTAAACTCCCTATCTGCAGAGCTCTGGACTGCGTTTCCTGACTTGCTGCTTCCCCTCAGCCTCATAGTAACTCTGAGATAGGCACCACCAGCTCCTTTTTTTTTTTTTTTTTTTAAACAGATGAGAAACTGACTTTCAGATAAGCTAATGTGGAGTCAGTTATGCTTTCCTTATTTATTATTTAAAAAAATTTTTTTGCAATTTTCATACATTATTGGTCATGTTTGTATGGTTGTCATTTCCCTTTGGTTTGGTTTTCCTTTCTGTATTGTACTCCTTATCCCTCACACTACCCCCCTTTTTCTAAACTTCCTCCCTCTGGTCATTCTAGCTCCTCTCACTGCAAGTCGGTTCATGTTTGGTCCACTGGTCTTTTTTTCTGGAATTATGTCCTTTCTCCTGGGTGCAGACTTGCACTCCTGGACAGTAACAGATGAAGCTGCTCAGATCTCCAGGAGTAGCTGAGGCAGGTAGTCAGGGTCGAACACATCAGGAACCTGTCGAAGGGCAGATACATGGTGCGCTTCTCCAGGATCCTTTCTGGTGTCTGTTACATGTTGCTGGATCTGTGCAGTACAGTTATGATATTTTGGTTTGGGACTCCAACTCCCAGCTACTGGTGGTGGAGGTGTTCCCTGCGTTCCCTATTTTAATCTGGATACTGACTCATGAAAAAAAATCTGACCATGCGAGAAATTTCTTATGCGCCTAATGACTAAAAAGCTCATGGTATTAATTTGACCATGACTATCATCAACCACCCACTATGTGTTGCACACAAGTCCTGAAACAACATACACTTGCTGACTCAAGGCTAATCCATATAGGAATCTTGACGTTTTCCACCTGGGAGAACATAATCAGTCCTTTCTAGCTGTTTCTATGTTCATCCCAGCTGACAATCAACCAGTTAAATATTCTCTCCTATAATGCTAACTGAGAGAAAGATGAGAAGGGAGGGAATTATAGATAATCCAAATCCAATAGAACACCAATAAATCTGGGTGTTCAATGATGAGTCCAGTTAATCAGTGTATCTTACTAGGGATGTGAGTTAGAACGTAAACTTGGAGACCACCACTCACCAATGTTACCTCATCACCTAGTCTGCAGAGTTCCTGAGTTTCCTCACAGCAGTAGATTTGATTCTAGATCTGAATCGTGGAACGAGACTCAAATCCAGGGAGTCCTGAAGGAATCTAATTCTGAGACTGCCAGAAAATGAAATTCTGTTTAGAATGATCTAAATTTATCAGGAACAGCAGTTGTGGAGGCTCATGACAAAGGAGACACTTATTTAACCATTAGAATAAAGGAAGATCATTTATACAACAGATTTGGTGTGCCTAGCTTGAGAAATGCAATCATCAATGCACCCCATCCGTGTCTATAACTTTAGAAAAATGCAGTACATTTTTCCTTCCCTTGATCCTAAGAAAATATACTCCTCTATGCTACATGCTCCTTTGACTCTTGAGAGTTAAATCTCTTTAAAATGTTAACTGACTTTTGGATAGGTTACAGAGCCAGGGCTTAATAAGATACTGTGTTCCAGGAAATGGACAGAATCTTCATTGAAGTAGAACAAAACAACAGCGGCAAAAGCCATGTGAATTAATGGTGGACACCTTTCCCAGGTTCAGTAAAAGATCTGGTGGTCCCAGCTTTCTGGGAGGTGTGGGTTTTTGCTACCTTGGTGCATGAAGAGAAATCCGGTGCCTAACTTCTAGAAGAAGCCCATGGTTCTCCACGCCATACTAGGAACACCAGCCATCATAAGATGGGAGGTGGGTAATAGGGCATAGCTGAGTGTCAGTTCTGAACATGAATTTTAAGGGGGATATGGACAAATTGAATTTTATCCAGTTCTAGATTGAGCAAAAAAAAAAAATTAATCTATTACTCATCTTAAAAGCTGCCTCTGTAGCCTCCACCCACTGGCCATAATAATACCACCAAGCACATCTGATTCCACTTTCCCATGACAACGCCTGCAGAAAATGAAGCAGCCTTCACTTCTCCCAGCATCTTCTCTCCATCCTTAACTCCCAATATTTCCTCAAATATCCGTCAAATGACAGAGAGAACCAGCAGTTCCCAGAAGAAGCGAGCTTCTTTCTCATGGGGTACAGAAAAGTACGTGGCCAATGACTGTCTTGTACGGGACCCCACATGCCCACAGGGGCTTTGTAGGAAGAGATAGAACATTGGCACCAATCACTAGTCCAGGGAATCCTAGGGAGCCCAGAGAATCCAAGGGAGCCCAGGGAGGTCAGCTCACACAGGGCTTGGAATTCATCATATGGTAGTAAAATGAACTTAAATGAGCCAGAGTTTGCATTTACAAATAAAGGAAATAGAATAGAAAACTTCAAACTGTTTTACACTTAAAACTATTTTATGAAATGTCTGTTTCAAGTCATTGACCCATGCGTGTCCTGTGCTTTAGAAAGACGCTTTGTACTGTGGGGCTATAATTAAAAAGCTATACACACTCCCCTATGTCTAGACGTAGACTACGCAACACATATAATATGCACATGTATATAATCCATCAGACTGTTTCTAAAACATCCTTTGAACCGCACTTGAAAGTTTGGAGCAGCCTGGAGAAATCCTGGTAGGGTGTCTTCAGACACCTTTTGATAGAGGATGTCCCACTGTGCACACAGGCTGATGACTGACCTGCGAGGTGGAGAGTCCCTCTAGTGTCCCTCAGTTCACTGGCAATAGAGCCGTCATGGGAAAAAGGAAAAGTGCCAAGTGTCCTATCCACTGGGCAGTGAGTCAGTCACAGATCTCTTACACCAGCTTAAAATTTAACCCTGATGGTAAACATGGCCAGATTGCCAATGCTTGCTACTATCGAGGGAAGAGGTGCACAGAGAAGGTACTGCAGAGTGATAGACAAGGATTTGGCCTTTACACATATTATAAGTAAAGTGTGATCATGTGATCATCATTAGAAAAAAAAGGAAAAATCAAGACAGATCTGAGTTAATGTTGCCTCCTAAGTAATGGCCTCATGATCACAATGAGCACAGGACAGTCAGTGACCTTGAACATCCATGGCTCTTTCTCCTCCCGAAGAAGAATGGAAGTATAATAAAAGGGCATAATGTTGCCCTGGAGGAGGGGAAGTTGAGGAATGGTTGAATTCAAAGGGCTACATCTTTTCTATGCCCAGCCTCCTCCATTCCAAACACCATTCCTCACCCAGAAAAGCACAGAGCCAGGAAAACAGGTCCTGAGGGGTAAACATCTCTCAGAAAGCCCTTTCTCCCTTATCTGGTTCACATATTGCTTATATTTGATTCCACTGGGCAGAGAAGCAGGGACCATCTTCTTATTCTTCCTTCTGGCCCTGACCAATTGGGGTTCTGATGAAGAATCCTTATCCGGACATTTGTTATTCTGAAGAAGAGCTTCAATTTGAGTCCTTCAGGGATGACACCATTTTCTTTGTAAAGGACTATTTTACACAATTGTCTTCCAAACCTGGCCTGGCTTAGTAGAAAATGACTCTGAATTCTTTGAGCAGTGTGCTCCACAGGCAGAGGCTGGAGGTGAGGCGGCAGAAGGAGGGTGAAGGGAGTATGCTGGACATCACACCAAACGAGGAGACAGACTGAGAACTAATTAGCTAACCACCATTTTGATATGTGCACACCCCCTACCCCTTCACTAGGATCATCAGTCAGTGCAGTCACACCAAAATGAAGTATTTACCCACAAGGATAAAATAAAGAACACATTTCTTGTGGTTACTAACTTGTACTAAACAAAAATTTAAAAAAATATGTTATTACCTGGTTTGTTCTTGCTGCAGTGAGTTGGGATCAGGTATAAAAAATCTTACTCGAAAGTGCAGAGTACAGGGGGGACCTCCTACAAGAGTTTTCAAGAACAAATTAGATTTTCCCTTTAAAAAAGGCGATGTACATAGCTGCTGCTCTCCCAGAAGTGATGCATTTTTCACTAAAGTCCATCATTTCAAAAAAGAAGTGCATCGTTAATTAATCATTTAGAAATCTCTACGTTTACAAGAAGTAAAATATCTTTGCAACATCAGCACAGAATGAGCTATTTACCTCCTACTAGGGGTTTAACTCAGGGCTGTGTTCAGACAATACACTCCATTTTATGCAGCAGAAACTTTCAATATCCTTATACCAGCAGACTATACAAAATTCACAAAGAAATAATCTGTGGTCGTCCCTTCGAGGATCTGCTCTTCCAAAATATAAGGCAGAGTCATGCCCCCAAAGACCTGAAGCATGACTGAAGGAGCAACAAAACGAGGCACAGACTGCGGAGATGAGACCCACCAAGACCAAAGGTGCTCCAAAAGCAGTACAGGAATGATAAACAGCACGTTCTACCAAGTCCCGGGAAATCGCACCCTCACCAAGGACGAGGAATGGATCAAGAAAAAAAAAAAAAAAGAAAGACTAAAGGACTAAACATGGACAAACAACAAAAAGAAAGGAGGCAAAGAGACCAGGGGAGATGTGGTGTGGGGGGGTATTCCCATGGGAATTAGCAGTTATACAATCATATATTGTAAAATATGCAATAATTAAAATTAAAAAAAAAAGAAATAATCTGTGGCATACAGGCAATTTTATACCTTTCAAATGTTTTCAAGCATGTTTTAAAACCAACCACCACTGTGACTGAGAAGACCAGACTGCAAGCGAAAGCCTTATCTCACTGATAACCACAGACTCTCGTAGGCCACCGGCCTCACGCCACACAGCTGACTGACAAGCCAGAATGACAGCGCTGAGAATTCTGATTCTGCTGCTATGTCTCAAAGTCATTTCAGTAACTGGAAAATACTTGACGCTTTTAATACAAAATGAATTCCAAAAAGTGTATTAGCCCACATGATACAATTAACATACTTGATATGGCTTTCTACAATGCCACTGGATTTACATATATAGATAAAACTAGTTTGTTTCCTTTGCCACAGCAGATCACTGGGTTGTACTGCTAAGATTCCATCCTTTTCTTTAAGTCATTTTCAGCCCCTTCCATCACTGGCTCAAATGTGCCTTCTATTCTCTTGCCCTCTGAAGTTGACCCACTTCCCCTCACTAATCTCCTCCATGCTGGTCCCACCCTGACCTCTTTGGTGCTTTCTATATTATCTGTGTCAGACACAGTGGTGTGAATACACTTATGAACAGAGCTCTGAAAAGGTGCCCAAGCTACCAGTGGTGGCACTGTAACTCCACATGCATATGGGGGGGACGGGGAATCTAGGCTTTCTCACAGCTGGGGGTTCCCTGTAACTCCCCTTCCCGCTCTATAACTTGAAGTGTCCATGATGTGCCTCCTCACCTTCCTCTTCCCCTGTGCACACAGAGCATCCTTGTAGGTGGTTGGTGCATAGAACTTTGTTTTTCCTTCTATAGTCCCACATTTAGCTGGGAGCTCCTTGAGGCCAGGATCCAAATCTGATTTGGACCAGATTCTCAGTGCATTGCCCAAATCTTGACAAACTGGATCAGGATATGCTTGTTGAGTCAATGAGTTAGTGAGAAAATGAATGACATCACCTCTCCATGTCCCCTGTACACACTCCTCTGTGACGTTAAATGGGGGGAGGTGTGAGAGGTGTAGGTATTGATCTAGACAGTGGCTCTGTGGTTTGATATGGATTCTACTGAATGCTAAGGACAGAGGCCCTGACTCCAGATAGAGCAGAACCAGAGTTACCTGTCTCTACCTTTCTTACCTGAATGTGGGAGAAAGTAGGGGCCTGTGGCATCATGAATGCACACACTCGTGTGTAAAGACCCATGTGCTTACACTCCTCAGCCATTTGTGGGCCACTTTCTATATGGAGTGCATCATTAGGGGTACACAGAGGATGTGACAAGGGCCCTAACTTCAAGGAGGTTGTAGGTTTGCAGGAAAGCTAAAGGCAAGTAGCGTTAGATGAAGGAGAATATGTTCTGAGCATTTATTATTGCTTAATGATAAATTTTAGGGAGTCACAGCTTATTAGGAGAGGAAAAGGGATCTAAGCAGCTCTGGGGATATAGGACAGTGGGAAGGAACAGTGTTACTAAGAGAGGGAACAGACTGAGAAGGTAGAGAGGAGTATGTGTGGCACTGCAGATCAGTCAGCTTTGTCTGGGGTGGAAGGTACATAATGGAAAACCCAACAACGCTGAAAAACTAGATTGAGAGAAGCAGCAGAAAGCAGGTGGGTGAGGAGACCTTCTAACTAGGTGCTAATCTTGTGCTGGGCTGCATTCTTGGCTGATGAGCTATGCTCTATGTGTGACGGTACTAAGTTATACCTTGGTTTCCAGTGAATGGAACTGTGCTGTTAGGAAAATCTGGAGATGTATGTATATTGTCTCTTTTTCCGAGACTGGCACTCACACAGGGATTAAAAAAAAACCTAGTCTCTTCCTCTTCTTTTTTTTTTTTTTTTTTTTTTTTAACGAGAAAAACAATATGGGTTTCCTGCCTCTTAGCTGCCTCTTTCATCTTTCCCTGATGAGGACCCTTGGAGATTCATGGAGAAGTAGCGCTGCTCCTTCTAAAGTCAATCGGGGAGAACTCCGTTCACTCACTGCCACCTGCACCACCTGGGTCCCCGGTACCAGATGCTATAGGCACATTGAGAAGGAAAGGAGCTATGTTGCACTCGCACTAGTGTTTAACCACAATGAGAAGGTCATACCCACCTTTTAATTGCTTCCGGATGGGTTTGCTGGATTCCAGCCATCTCTGTTAGGTAAGAAAGCACAAGATATAAAACCAAATCATGCTGGCGGCCAGCACATTCTAAAGGGATGTCACTCACAGGGGAATCCATCGCGTCGTCACCATGCTGCAAGCCAAAATACTCCTTTTCGGTTACGCCCACATGGCTGTGTGCCATGTCCAGAAGAACTTGACCGGTGTCTTGTTTCTAGAAAAAACAAGTGTCAAATGGGCAAAATTTTAAGACAAATTAAACACTAATGATTAAAAGCTGACGGTAGCCAGCAAAGGAGTTACAATAGTCAGAGATTTCAAGCACCCTCCCGTCCCACAGTAAGAGATGATTTAATTATTTCAAGTGAAGAAAGGCCACAATACATATGGGCAGCAGAGCGAAGAAAAACAACGTAAATCTGATTTAAGACGGTATGAGTTTAATTTTCTAAGACTTCTTCCTTCCCCTTAGCCGAGATTCCCAAGTGGTGATGTCTACATTGGAAAACTCGGATATCACAATTACAGTAAACTCTCCGTGACCTACTCATGGATTATCCTCAGCGGAATGCTAATCCCATGTTGGTTTCGGCTGGCGCCTCAGGAGGCACAGAAGAAACTACTGACCACATGAAGACTGCCCAGAATACCCCATCCCTTCCACAGCACCTCAAAGCGATCTGGTGAGGGCTACCCCACTTCTCCCCGTTCACCCAGGTGAGAAGCCTGTGAGGACAAACACCCACACTTCATGCCCAGGGCCGAGATGACAGTGGAGGCCTGCACTGGGCAGGAGACAGCAGTCATCCCCTGTCTTCCAGAGAGGCTGCTGTATACGTGGCAGCTGCCATCCAGGACACAGTGACCACACACAGGCCACCACACATGGTCACCTCAATTGGGGGACAAATGGTAGCTCCCCTGACCTTCATGCAGGGCTGAGCTCCATCCCAGGGCAGGTGGGAGCCAACAAAAGAAAGGGCAGGCTGATGGCCCAGTGGTGGTCAACAGTGGGGTGCGTTTGGGAAACTGAACCTTCTGCTTTAACCAGCAGACTCCTCAGGAATCCTTTGAATGAAACCATTGAACTTAAGGACAATAGGAGTCAGAAATAGACTGTGTATAGAATAACCAATGGTAGCTTTTTTTTTTTTTTTTTGGAATGCCTGTGTGCGAAAATATACCTGAAAATAGGTCACTGTGACAAGGATGAGAACTAGATACCTGTCAGTCTCTTGGGCAGCCCCTGCGTTGGGGTGGTCTCACAATATCTGGTCTGAAGCAAGGGAACAGGAGACATGCCCAGTTTCTGAATTCATCCCCTTTCCTGCCTGGAGCTGCACCTGCTGCTTTCTCTGCTTCCCAGGACACATTCCATCACCAGTGAATCATGGGAATAAGACAGAACAGGAAAGACAACCTGGTCCATGTATTCTCAATTATGAGATGCTCTCTTGATGTGTCAAAGAGCTGCCTGCTCCTCTTGCTGACATTATTTTTACATGTGATTATGTTAGGATATATATTAACAACCATAATCCACAAGGAGCCGGATGTGATATTCTGTTTGCCTTTTATAGATGACCTCCAATCTCTGCACCAGCGTTGCAGAATTGTCATCACTAGCCCTCTGCTAACAAGTCAAGGGTGCCTTTGCACCCAGTACCCTCAGCCCGGGGATGGTCTGGGGGTCTGACTCAGGTTGGTCAGCTGTCAAAACAGATTCCACCACCTGCCCCTCTCTCTGCATTCCCCATTTCAGTGTCTGTTCTGCACCACTCACCCACTTTTCAAAAGGAGTTTAAATATAAATAAAGGCATGTTTGTAATAAGAACAGGCCTCCTGGTCCAGCCTCCTCCCCACAACTACACCTACTCAGCTGGTGACCATCTTGGCCAGGAGCTGGGCTGAGAATGCTGGATGTCCAGGGAAGCTTCCCTGACAATGTCTGCTTCAGCTAAAGAATCTGAGAGCAATGGTGCAATCATGCCCCTGAATAATAAAACACAAAATGGTGGAGATTCTAACAGCCCTCAGGTCTTCAAGTTCAAGTTCAGTGTGCATCATCTCCCTCCAGGTATTGGCAATCACCATGACTGACTGCTGGGTTCTGTTCTGAGGTTTTATGGGGACACTGCTCTTGGAAAAAGCTTCCTTTCTCCCTGTTTACAGGGCTCATCACTCCTTGAAATCCATTCTTATCCTGTTTTCTCCCTCACTCCTGTCCCCCTCCCTGGACACTTCTATTTCCTTCACGGCTCCATCCTCATCTCTCCAGGCTGAACACAAATCATGCATGTCTTCTATCTGGCTCACTTGTCAGGTGGTCTGCAGTTTCACATCCTGCCAAGAGACCCTTACCCAACTCCCAAGTCCACCCAGAAGTCAAACACCATTTCTATATAGATGAATTTCAGGGGCAACTTAGCCTCAAGCTGTCTGACACATAACTGGCTCCCTACCCTCTTCTAGTAGCCTATGCCATCTCTGTGATTGCCATCTTACCAGTGGCTCAGAGTCAGATCCCTGGAGTTGCCTTTAGGACTATTTCACATCCCAGGTTCCAATAGATGCCAATTCAAAATATCTCCACATTGGTTTCCTTCCTAGCCAGCCCCACACCCACCCTTCCAATGACCATCATCTCCTGCCTTGTAGCCCTGTCTCTCCCTCTGCCCTGTACAACATGAACAGAACAGAGTGGTATTAAACTCAGACCATATCAGGTATCAGCCTAAATCTATCAATGTTTTCTTCTTCACTCAGATCTATGAGGTTTTTACACAGTCCCCCCTAACCCTAGCACCTGTGACTGTTCTGACCTTATCTCTTGCTACTCTTCCCCTCTGCACACTTCATGCCAGACACACAGGCTTCCACACTGTTCTACAAATACACTAAGCAGGATCCTACCTCAGGATCCTTCCGCTTGGAATTTGCTTTCTCCAGAGAAACACATGGTTTCTTCTCTCACTTCCCTCACTTCAGGTTATCTCATCAGGGTGGTCTTCCCTGATCCATTAACTTCTGGGAAAGATACTCCCGCCCTTGCCCTGCCCATTCCGTATCTTCTTTATCCCACTTTATTTTTCTTCTAAGCATGTAATATCAGACACGGTAGCCATTTCCTTAAGGTTCATTTACTCCCACTAGGATGTCAGCTGTTAAGAGCTTAGGAATTTTGGTCTGCTTTGGTCACAACTGTATTTCTATATTCAGATAAAGCCTGACACATAGTAGGTACTCAGCTAACTATTTTTAAAAAAACTAAATACTCATGTTCTTGTTAAGATGGATTTCTGGAGCTGAAGGATAACCAAGACAGACAACAAACACTTTAACACAGACACATGCTATGCTGCTAGTTTACAGCATCTGGAAATGGTATTTGTGACCTTTGCAGAGTTTGTTTAGTCACAAAATTCTCTGGAAGACTCAGTTAAAAGGGAAGTAAGAGAGAAGAAAAAGGTTGTTAGAACCAAAGCACTTGTTTTTTGAGGGAGATACGTATGATTTTCCCAAAGATCCTTAGTTAAATCAGGGGATTCTCAAACTAATGGGTATCAAGACATCATGGGGAGCAGACTAATGCAGATCCCCAGGTCCCACCACTACAAAGCAGGTTTCAAACACCCCAGAAGCACAACAACATCTATCCCAAAAGGCATCCTAGATGGTCCCAACATACTCAAAAAATACCTGCCAGGACTATATTGCCCAAAAGGAGAGCCATAAACAACATGGTTGTTTGAAGTTTAATTTCAATTTAAAAAATTCAGTCACATTTCAAGTGTTCAAGGGGCCAGTGGCTGCTTTTCTGGTGAGCGCAGACAGAGAACATTTCCAGCCTTCCAGAAAGTTCTCCCAGACAGTACCGCCCTAGAGGATGCTTTTCACCTTACTGGTTTAAGAAGTAGGTCACAGGTATGCGTTCTGTCCCTCTAATTAGATTTTGGAGGAACCTAACCAGACAACTGCATTATGTGGTTGGCATTTCTCCTTATTACAATAAGCTACCCCACATGCAAAATAACCCAAGGCCACTGTCCTAAGGGAACAGGCCTGGGCTGGTATGGAAATAGGTGGAGAGTCAGGGAGAGATTTGGGGGAGCGCCCGATCTGCATCCATCTTCAGAGTCCATCTCCCACATCCTTAGTAGTTTGTCAGCCTAAGTCTTGTTCACTGACAGGGAGGTAAGGAGGTGCCTCATTCCTAGGCAGCTGTCCTACCCCTGGTCTGTGAAGGAGCAATAGCACCAACCATGTCAACTGTCCCCTTCCCCTATCTGCCAGCCTTCATGGTACAGAGGACGTAGTCAGCAGAAGCAAGCTGATAGGTGAGGCAGAAGACTCAGGAACCAGTTTCTGTTACCATCTAAATTGTGGTCCTTTATCCCTCTCCAGTTCTCCCAAAGCCCCCTTGCCCCCCCCCCCACACACACACACTCTTGCACCCTCTGACACCTCTCCTTGCACCATGAGCTTTCCAGAAGGGAGCAGGAGCAGCTGCTGTCAGCCAGTCCAGGGTTTAGGACTGACCGGAGAATGGGAGAGGCAGGCAAAGGTCACCACTTTTGCCCAGGATGCTGACTGGGATGGGTGGGGCAGCAGGGAGGGGCTGTTCAAACAAGGTAGACTGGCCTGTGACCAAAGATGAGGTCTCATTTCCAGCCCTGCTTCCACCAAGGGCTTGAGACAGGAGAAGTCAGTTGTGAGGCCAACACTCCCATCGTCCTCCAGGTAGGGCCCACCACTTGTGCCAGGCATTGCCAGGAGCTCGCTCCCATTCAACAGGAGCTTACAGTTGGAGGAGTGGCACAGAACCTACGGCAGGTATCATTACAGCAACAAATGCCCAGGAAGTAAAGGAAGATGTCAGAAGGAGTAAGAGCTAAGTCATTCAGTTCTCCTCCCAGAGAAAGGGAAAGTCACTGCAGCCCAGGTGAAACGCTCGCCAAATCAGTGAGCAAAGTGCTCAAGGTTGTTTCCAGTCCAAGTACAACATGCAAGATCTGAGACTTCAAACTTTCATTTTCAAATACCTTTTTCTTCATTTTAATAGACAAAGAGATGAAAACTATTCCTTAGTATTCTTTATTAATTCAGAAAAAAAATGAAAAGTTGGAGAACTTACATTAACCTTAAATGTCTGTACCAAGCCATCTAAAAAGCGGATGCTGCAAACCACTTCAGATCGGGTTTTCTCTTTGGGTAATTCCGAGGTCCGTATGTTGTTAATTCTTCCACCCAACGCACGTAACCTGGAGGTCATAACTATCGCTGAATGACCTGCAAGGGAAGACAGAGCTGTCAGCACTGACATGCAACTAACTCAGCAGTTACAGTTGAAAGTGTCTCAGGCCCAGTCCTCCTTTTTGCCTGCTCTGGTCTTCACAGGAACCCAGATAATGAGACTAGACATTTGAGTTCTGACTTCTAAGAAGCACTAAGCAAAATGTATTGCTCAATTGTAACACAGTTATAGGACCATATGGCTTGTTTGTGTGTCTTATATCTCCTTGGTCTAGATCTTCTAATTTCCTATGTTTTCAATTTTTTATTTGTATTTTATATATTTGTGTATTCCACCATAAGTTTCTACAAAACTAAATGTTGTAGCTTATAATGGAAATATAAATCAAAATCGCAAAGTGCTATTACTTCACTTCTGTTAAAAATAGCCTTTATCAAAAAGACTGGAAACAAATGTTGGTAAGGGTGTGGAGAAAAGGAAAACTCATTCATCGCTGGGAATGCAATTTGGTGCAACCTCTCTGGAAAGTCCTTGAAAAACTGAAAAATACTATACAACTTCAGCAACACCATTCCTAGGTATTTACCCAAATGATACAAAAACACTGGTATGACAAGATGTAAACACCCCTAAGTTCAGACAATGCTATTCACGAAAACTGAGGTGTGGAGTCAACCTAAATGCACAACAATAGGTAACTGGATAAAGAAAACAGTATACTCAATGGAATACTGCTCAGTCATTAAAAGATGATAAGGTGCTTTTTTGTGACAAAATGGACAGATCCTGAGGTGACTGTGTTTCCACTTATTGATAGTTTCGCTCATTCGTGGAATATAAATATACATAACCAAAGAAAATAAACTAGCGAAACACAACAGAAGTAACTTAGACTCTGTGAGAAATGTGGCCACCAGAAAGGAGGGGGGATAATGTGGATACTGCATCAACATTGGGGCTATGGTGGAAGGTGAGTGAAGATTGCATATGATGAGTTTAAGGAGTCTTCTCAAAATTATATTGCCATGTATAGGAAAAACAAACAAAAGGCCAGGAGGAAAAGTCAAAACATGCTAAGAACCAAACTAAAGTACACAACTGGGGGGTGGGGAAGATGGGAGGGAACGGTCAGGGAGGGAAGGAGGTGGGTGATCCCCCGGGAATACAAAGATGTGAAATATATATATATATAAATTAATTAATAGATATAATTATATTGTCATATAATGGAATGGCAAGGCAATAAAATCTGATTGAAAAATAAAAAGATGTGATATAAAATATCAAGACAGTTACTGATAAATTATACTGCACTTAAAATGAAGGGTTTCTATGCATAAAAAAACACTATTTAAAAGATTACCAAAACCAATGGGACTGAGCCATGGAGCAAGAGAGGAGGAGGGGGAAGAAAGTGGGGGAGGTGAAGAACACAAAAGATCAGGATGGTTAACAAATGTTAGTGAAGTGGGAAAG
>PVHY01003658.1:0-26622 GCA_004024945.1 Uropsilus gracilis | reverse complement strand
CAAAATCAAGTGCCGACCAGGGTGTGGAGCAAGCTGTACTCTCAACCCTGCTGGTGAGAATGTGAACCAATGCAACTGCTTTGGAAAACCACCTGGCAATATGTACTAAAGTTGATCTATGCACATTCTGTGATATCACTCCACTCTAAGGCATGCTATCAACAGAAAAATATACCTCCATTAAAATATAAGGCAAGTCAGAGACCTCAATGCTTGTACAAAGGGACACCTGTGTTTTATTTTAGTTTATTGCAGCACTATTTATAACTGCAAGGACATGGATGCAACTGAAATGTCCCAAAACAGATGACTGGATGAAAAAGATGTGGTATATATACACAATGGAATATTACTCATCAATTAAAAATGACAAATTAGATGATTTTATGCTAACATGGATGAACTTAGAAGAAATCATATTAGCAGAAACAAGTCAAAAAGAAAAAGACAGAAACCAAATGGTTTGGGACATGGGAAAGATACACAAAAAGCCATGAAGAAAAGTCAAAACAAGCTAACAACCAAATTAAATTACACAACTTGGGGGGCAGAAGGCCAGGACAGGGTGGGAACGGTCAGGGAGGGTGGGAGGTGAACCCCAGAGATCACAAAGATATGAAATTTATATATAAATTATTTAATTAAAAATATATAAGGTAAGTCTCATAATAGACCAAATGGAAAGGATAAACAAATATTGTCTAGCACGTGACCACACAGCAAAGGAAATAAAGGTGCTACTCTTACATACAACACAAATTCCTCTAATATTAGGCTGAGTCAGACACAACACATGCCAGACACAACAAATTGCCTACAGTACAATGCTATTTACATAAAGTTCAGAAACAGATGAAACCAATTAGCATGAACAGAAGACAGGCTAGGTTACCTCTGGGAGTGGTGAGGGTCGTCTGGGTGCCAGCGACGTTGGTATACTCAATTTGGCAATTCATCAAGCTCTAAGCTTACAATCTGTATACACTTGCATATGTAGATATCAATATTTTACTTAAAAAACACATGTATTAGCTGGGCGTGGTGGTGCGTGCCTATAATCCCAGCTACCTGGGAGGCTGAGGCTAGGGATCACTTGAGTCTGCAGGGTTCAAGACAACCCCGGGCAACATACACACACACACACACACACACACACACACACATATGTATGTATGTATATATACATATACATATATATGTATATGAAGGAATTAGAGGTCAGTTTAAAGTCTGATGATGGTCTATTCAGGGAAGTGATTTTACTAGCAACTGTGGTTGTGAAGTGGCAGACAAGAGACTGAAAAGGTGTGTAAAGTAGCAGGTGGGAGGGCCATAGCTCGACAGAATAGAGAGTGAATCCGATAAGGTTGGTGGAAGAGCAAAGAAACTGAAGAACTGAAGAGAAATTTAATGTTTTTTATTAATTCACGACAAACTTTGTATGATGTACTAGGCCTCTGAACAAGCTGTTCCTTCTGCATGGAGAACTTACTGCTTTTCTTCAACCTGACTCCTACTGCAGCCTCCATGCCCAGCATGGAGTCTTGAGAAGCCTTTCCAGCTCCCCAACCACCCATCTGTATTAAAGACACTTCTCTACAGTGCTCATCACAATTTCACAATGTTAACTGCTGATGTGATTCTTTGGTATCTGCTTCTCCCACTAGATGCTAAGCTTCACAAGGAGATAAAACTGGTCTGCTGAGCAAGCCTCAGTGTAGCCTGCAGGCACAGCTTAGCTGCAGGAAGCTGAAACACAGAGGGGATGAAGTGTGTAGAAGGCACATCCAGACAAGGATGCACATGGGCCCTTCTCTGAGTTGAAGAGCTCCAGGCGGCCCTCCACCCTTTTACAGACAGGGAATCTCAGATCATTTAAAAACATCCTGGGACTGACAGTGAAAGGAAACTTATTCAGCCTCTTATAAAATTCCACCCACCTTCCACCTCCACCTTGCCCTTTCCGATGAAAATGTCATCAGAAGCAGAGATGCATTTTCTGAGTAATACCTAAAGTTATCAAAAAACAACGAATGTGTTCTATAATGCTTTAGGCCTATTAATTTTGAAATGTCAGATTTATCACTTAGTCCTTGTCTAAGAATTTCAGGTGTGTTCACTTTCTTTTCTTTTCTTTATTATTATTATTTTTTTGAGACTAGGTCTTGCTATTTTTGCCCATGGAACCGCAGGCTCTCGTTGCCCGGGGTACCACAGACTCAAGCAATCCCCAGCCTCAGCTTCCCAGGTAGCTGGGAATACATGTGTGCGCCACCATGCCCAGGTAAATTTTTTTGGAACTAGATCTCGCTACGTGCCCCCCCCCCGCCCCGTAGGACTCAAACCCCGATCACTAGTTCTAGCCGCTTCATAGGCTGAAGCTTACAGGCACGAGCCACCGTGTCCAGCTTTCACTTTCTTTTAAAGACACAGTAGAGCCTTGACAAGAAGTTGGGTGTGGTGGCATGCACCTGTAATCCAAGCACAGGGAGGCAAGAGGCCAGGATCACTTGAGTTAGCAGGTTCAAGAAGACCCCGGGCAACATAGTGAGACCTGGTCTTGAAAAAGCAGCTGGGCGTGGAGGTAGGCACCTGTAATCCCAGTTACCTGGGAGGCTGAGCAGGCTAGGGATCGCTTGAGTCCGCGGGATGAGGACTACCCGGGCAACATAGTGAGATCTAGTCTCAAAAAAACAAAAAAACCAAAAACCTTGACAAGAGTGGATCACAGGAAGGAGCAGAGTCACCTGCCATGGTCCCATCTGCGAATGGAGATCCAGCACCCCAGCGGGTGGCACAGCAGCCATTTACTTCTGGATACCCTCAAAAGAAGGACCAACACAGTGGCCATTTACTTCTGGATACCCTCAAAAGAAGGACCAAGCAGTCAGCAACTAGGGGAGTGGGTTTTCAGGGAACCTCAGGTTGGACTTGGAAAAAAACTGAGTACTCTGAGCAACTTTCTGAGGGCACGTGGGGAAGGAAGAGCTAGCTCCTCAGTGCAGCCAGGCCCAAGAGGCAGCCACACCATGACAAGGAGAAAACCAATGGTGATTTCAGGTAGGAGCCTGCGAAAGAAAATCACAGGCAGATGCACCAGTTGCAGGTGCTAATGTTCAAGCTGCTCTTGACCTGGGCAGCTCAGTATGGCAGCACCACTGTGGGTACCAGTGGGACTCATTGAACCACGGTTCATCACATAGCCTAATCACCTAGCCAGCCGATAAACTAGACCAGCAACACAGAAGAGACATAATTTCCCTTCCTCTTATCAATCTGTTACGTAAAGGGCTTGAGACCCGAGGATACTGTCATAAATTGGTATTCATGAAAACTGCAAAAAAGTCCTTCCCACAACTGTTCCTAAGCAGCCCCCAAGAGGAGCCCATCTGATGCTGAATAACCGCTTAACTGAGCCACGTGCTTGTTTTCAGACTGTCTTGAAATGGTCTCTTAAACAATCTGGTCAGGACAATGCACGCTGACTAATTGCCCTGTTTCCTGTACCAGAGCCATTGGGGAACTCGGGGTTTCTATGGCTTCCTTTATAAGCCTCTTAATTCTAAACAAAGCCACAACCCAACCAGGAACACGCTGGAGCGCCAGCCACAAATGATCGCAGCTGTAGCTGATGCATTTCACAATCTGGGAGTCAAGCTTGCTCATGGCATATTTTTTCAAAATCAAACAGTCCTGCCTTAGACTGTTTTGCAGAGTAACAGGAGACATTCTACTGTGATGCAGTCACTATCAAAGATTATACTCATTAGACAATTACACAGAGGCAGCGCCTCACTTTGCACGCAGTAGGGGCCCGTAACATACTGTGAGCACCGGGGTCAATGAAAGTCACCTGATGAACAAGACTAAGTTCCTAATACCATCAGGTGCTGATTGTAGATTCGGGATGTTGTAGGTAGTCCTGATTTCCAGTATCTAGCAAACATAAATGTACCATTCTTTTTTTTTTTTTTTTTAAACTGAAGACACTGAGAACTGGGGTATAGGTATAGGTAACACATCTGCTGCTGCTGTCCTCCACAGGGCTCCCTGTCTGTTTGGAAGCCCAACATGGGGGAAAGTCAATGCTTTATTTCCTAATAATTCATACCTCTATCTCGGGCATTTTGTTCTCTCACAAGCCAGTGAACCACAGAAAAGATCACTGTCCCATAAGCATCCTGTCCTGATGCCGGTTGTAGTACAGGCATTTCAATCTGGGTAGGTTCTTTTTTGGTTCTAGCAGAGGGATAATGAGAGTCTCAGAGCCATCTGTGGGTTCTACAGGCTTTAATGCTCTCAGGGAACCAGGTACACAGGCCCACCAAGCAAAGCGGCTGGGCCAATTGCATGGCAACAGGCAGCTAGGTGGCAGGGGGGCTGGGAGGCAGGTGAGCTCCCCCATAGGAAACTTCATCTTCTTTCTCTGGGCTCTCTGATTCAGCGCTCTCTCCACCCCTTCCCCAAAGTAATGCTGCCCTTTTAGCTTTGCCTCCTAGGCCCAGGTGTGCCCCCTCATGCATGTGCACATCCACTAAACCAGGCATGTACAATCATGGAGGATGCAATACCTCAGGTGCTGGTCATAGAGGCTAAGAGGAGAAAACTCATTGATCCTACAACCACACTTGCATTAGAGAAAGTCAGCGAGCGGCTCATCTCTGTGTTGATCATTTAAAAGGCTTTAAGCTTTTTTTGGACCTCTGGTTTTAAAAATAAAGAACTTGTACCTCTAACTCAAGAGGATAAAGGGGGAAGCTGTTCTGATTAATAAAATAAGGTGTGAGTAAACCATACAAATGCACCTGGGTGGCTCATTACTGGAACCAAGCCCAGGCACCACGCTGACCTTGGCCAATGCTACCACCTAGTGGCCGCCAGAGGAAGAAAGACACTTCATCACTCACCCTTTCTGTTCTTGCTCCGCAGGACTGTGAACTGTGAACGGCTATGTTCCCTCATCATTCAGTTCAGCTTTTTTTTTTTTTTTTTTTTTTTTAAAAGGGCCACAATACATAAAAGGTTCTTCCTGTAGCTCAATTCTTTCCCTTCCTCTGACTTGTTTAACGAAATCAGGAAAGTTCTCTTCCTTTCCCTCCTCCTCCTCCTGCTATCTGCAAATCCCAACAGATGCTTGATCAGCTGGAGGGGGAATCTCTACCACAGAAAAGTAATAAACAGTCACAAACTATCAACCATGCTAAACAGATGACTCATCAAGTGAAGTGTGCTGCAATACCAATATTTAAGGTATTTAAGATAAATGTTTTATTTGTTTAGTTGCCAAGACCTCTTTAAGCACACTAACCCATAGAAACTGGGTTGTAATGTGTTAATCAAGTTTTGAGTGAAGGGGCCCACTGGAGTCCTGATAATCACCTGAGTCACTGAGAACTTTACTATGTATTGATAAGACAACATAAACCACATGTCGCCTGCACCTCGCAGGATAATTTTGAGTTCCAATCTGTTCTAAGTTCAGGCCTGAGTGTTTCTTAAATTCCTCTGAGGTATGGGGGGGGTACCTTTCTAAAGAAAAAATTTACAAACATCTGGAAGCACTAGCTGCAGATTATATTACGCTGTAAGAATGCCTAGTGAATTAATCCCAAAAGTGATTTTAAAAGATTTTTTTTTAAGTCCAGATACTTTTAGTATACTTTCATCTGGGGAGCTTATTAAAATACAGGTTTTTGGGCACCAACGACAGAGATGCTGGTTTAGTTAAGAATCCAGGAAATTGTATTTTAAAACTTGCTTTAAATTTATAGAAAAGCTGCAAAACTAGAACTCCATACACCCCAGTTGGCCTGAATTCAACTGTTAACATTTTGCCGCATATGCTCTCTGCACACCCCGCCCCCAATCCGGGCTTTTCTTTCTGAAAATAAGCTATCATGATTTCTTTACTGCTAAATATTTTGGCAGGGATCTCCTCAAACAACGACATTTCATAACCACAGTACAGTTACTGCACTGAGGAAGTGTAACAGGACAGAGTGCTTGCTTATCTAGTAGGTGGCTGATATTTCTTTCCCTTTGATCCAAAGGAAACCAAGAATCCAAACCAACACCCAGCCTTGCTTTACCATGGAGAGGCTGCATGGTTAATGAGAATCCCAGAGGATGCTAACGCAGGCAACACACAGAGGGAAATGCTCAAGCAGATCATCTCTAGGGTTCTTTTTTGGTTTTGATCCTCATGTCCACCAGGGATGGGGTAGGCTGTACCCAATGTCAGTTTTCCTGTCAATATTACTTGCTTCCCAGAGCTAAGAAGTTTCTCCTGCTGGCAGCTGTCCCATCACTCAGTCTGTGTTGCAGTAGCAGACTTGGTCTGTATGTCCCTGACTGGATTACACTGCTGCTATGGCTCAGAGAACTGGTCATGAAAATAACAGTTCGCAAGTTTATAACTTGATACGCTGTAACCAGACTTAGCTTAGTTCCAGCAGTCTCAGATTAGCTCACTCTTTCACTGACAACCACTCTGAACAATTCATAACATCCACTTTGGACAACAGAAGCTGATCCTGGTCTGCACGCGCTCAGGAAACGCAGTAGGAAAGTGTAGGGAAGAGATGCGAGACAGCACTCGATGGGATTCGATTTTTTTGCAAATGCTTTTAATGAAACTCAGCCTGACTGATGGAAAATTGATAAGTTTAATTCTCATTTGTGAACTTCCTATATATCTTAGAAAACACTTCTGTATGTTATTGCACTTCATTAACCTCAAATTATGTGTAACTGAAAACAAAATTACCATCCAACTGATACATGAAATTTAATTTTTCCCTCAAGATGAAGATTCCCTACAGTTTATCAACCCTGCCTTCTGTCATCCCCTCTCACTTGACATATTTAATTGCCAAAGTACAACAGTGCATCATACAAAGATACATACACTAACTTAAAGAGTTGGCTTCTAATGTGAACATAACCACTACAGGTTACTAAATTAAAAATATCTAAACCATAAAGGGAGGACTTTCCCTACTGCCAAAGTAAAGAGAGTGCCAACAACCTGGACTTTACTGTGCCTGTACTCCCTTCTCCCTCCCCAAACTTTAAGTACCATCTCTAGATTAAGACGATGGGGGACATAGTGATGGGAAAACCTCTGGATATACAAGGATGTAAAACAAGTATACATGTGTAATCAATCAAAAAGAAATCTCTAAAGTATGAAGACTGCTAACAAATAGAATGACCACAGCTGAAAATGGAACTATCGGTGCACCTTATTTTTAACTTGTGTATGCGTATATAAAAGTATTTAATACACTTACTGATGTGCTTCCATTCTTCATTGATGATAGTTTTTGACTCTCAGATTTCACATTATTCTCCACTACATCAGGAGAAAATGCTCACACAAGTCACCATCACAGTGTAATATTTAAATTAGCTTGCAATTATTAATGCTCATACTGCAGGCACACAATCTTGGGGCTGGTATCATTAGTTCCCCAGATCCCTGCAGTCTGTGAGGGAGCAGCTCTCTGACAGGAGGCCCTGGGAAGCAGGGTGGGATAATTTGTAGGATTAGTTGTATTCAAACAGTCCCGAAATTAGTGTCCTTGTTCTCATACAACTTCAAAATGTCAAATAGTTTTCTTATTATGGAGTCGGGTTTATTTATAGGTTTGACACCATGACACTCACAAAACTAACAAAATAAAAAGTTATACTTGATACTGGAAGGGTAACAAGAAGTAGTTTTAAGCTCCCTGAAGGGCAAGAAAAAGAATGCTGTGGGAGCTGCAGGCAGTTTCAGGAAGGAGGTAATGTGGCTATAAAGAGAAACCAATCTTGGATGTTCCGTGAGCTGAATTTCCAGGGCAGTGATGAGAAGCTAGCTAATTGAAAGAGTTTGTTCCCTGGCAATCTGAACACTCCTGTTAAATGTGTGAGTCCATCAAAATGGAATCATTACTTTCTCCCTCTGTTTTAGTATCACAAGCTCCCAAGAAGCCCGGCAGAAGGGCCCCCGAAACCCCTTCCAAACACAACTGACTCCCTCCAGAGGTGGCCACATCTGTGACTTAACTGTGCTTTCCTGAGATTTTCAGAAGTTAGCTTTTACAGGACTCACCCACCCCTGGCTGTTTCTCAGTCTGCTCCAGTACAGAGAAGACTCTGTTTTTGAAAGGTCAATGGGTACACTTTCCCCATTACGGGCCACCCTGGTGAACCTAGAAACCTGAGGGGCCAGAGAGCCGCCTCTGCGGAGCAGTGAGAACCTGCTCTGGCCCTGCAGGGATGGAAATGAGGCAGAACAAGGAAAATGACTTCAAGGACCAGACAGGCCATCTCCACAGCCTCCCAGCCAGCATCCACATCACCACATTGGACCAGGACTAGAAAGTTACAGGCCCATAGATCTTGATAATACATTTAGCCTTTGTTATTACTTTGGCAAAGGCATTCTAGGCCATTTATTCAATCAAAATTTATTTACTTGGTACCTGATCTGCACCAGGTCAGAAGTGGGGAACGCAGCACCAGGAGCATGCTTGTAAGTGACAGCTTATGGAGTCACAGCGGGGTCTGGGGATCGCGGTTCGAGTCCCGCCGGGGCAACACAGTGAGACCTAGTCCCAAAAAATAGCTGGGTGTGGTGGTGCCCGCCTGTAATCCTAGCTAACTGGGAAGCTGAGGCTGGGGATTACTTGAGTCCATGGTACCACAGGTTAAGAAAAAAAACAAAAACAAGTGGGGAAGGCAGAGGTACTAGGGTTTCAAGGTCAAGGGAGATGAAAACCCAGGGTATGGAGCAGCAGGAGGAAGGTTGCAGAACCAACAGGTGGGCTGTAGGCAGGACCAGTTCACGAAGGCTTCATGGGAAACCTGATGAGATACAGGGAACTGGACTGGGCACAGAAGCATCATGATGGAAATGGCACACTGTGTGCAAGGGCTGGGGGAAAACGTGTCCACTCCAGGCACACCACAGAAACAGCAGGCGTGGCTGGGGGTGACTGGAATCCTTGAGACTCTCAAGATGCACAAGACTAGGTTGAAAAAAAAAAAAAAAAAACCCCAAGGGATCGTCACACAGACGAGGAATCAGGATATGGTTTGAGGTTGTGGGAAGGTTGATAGTGATGGAATGAGGCAGAGATGTGGGTTGGATCCTCAGCTGAACTACATATTTGCTGTGTGTATGTGGATCGCTCAACCTGAGACTCTTTTATATATAAAAGGAGAGATGCGTTCTGCTTTCCAAGGTTGTGTTAAGTACTAAAGATAATATGTATGCATAATAAGTAGCCCCTTGCAGGGCACAATCAATGGTACTTATTACTACTATGCCATAGACTAATATTTAAGACCCCAGACTTCAATGAAAAGGATTGCCCTTCAACTGCAGAAAGAGCTTTTGAATAGTCGGGGCTGCACCTACAAAGAAGGGTTTCTGCAGGGAGAGGGAGCCCCTTGTCACCAGAGGTAATCAAGCAGAAAAGTCAGTACAACCCTAGGTGAGAAGGCTGCAGAGGGCAGCCTGGCACTGGCAACTGAGCCTCCAGGACTAAGATTATATTATGACTTCTGCTCCAACAGCATTGGCCAAGCCAGGTTAAATTTCTGTACATGTGAGTTCCACTCAAGGCAGCTTTGTTTACCGCTGGGTAGCTTTGCACAGCTTTCTCATGGGAAATAGCGCTAAATGGAAACCTCATTCTTGGAGAACAGCTAAAATGGCCCAAACCACGAAATAGGGCATAAAGAATAAAAACAGACAAAAAGCAATATGTAACGCTCAACATGAACCCAACACAGACGATGGAATGTTTTATATTGAGCTGTTTCTATCTAAAACTAAGCTAGCCGTCTCCCTTCATTCTGTCTCTGAATAGTTCCACTGGGCACCAAACAGACGAGAAAGCAGGAGTGAATAAATTTACTCACAGAGCCATGAATCAAGTTGCATAAACTTTACAAAAATACTGTGCTAATATTTGCCCTCAGGGCACAGACACGCCCATTTGGGTGTCAGTCCATGATATTTCTATCTTAGGTTTCAGCCCCCACCCCTTTACAGCCAAAAGCAGCAAAAGTCTTCAGAAAAGAAAACAGCTAAAGTCACTTTGAAAGGTTTGAGATGTGCTAATCACAGCACATCCCAGCCAAGAAGCTGGAATGTCACAACCGGACCAGTCGGCCAGCTCCAGCCCTGAACAAGAGTCGGAGGCCAGCAGTAGCCTGGCCAGAGAAACCCAACCCTCATCACCCGCAGCCCTGGCCATAATTTTATCTCAGGAAACACAGAAAAGTACCCCCGCCTCTTCCTCCCCAAAGAATTGCCCTATTTGTTGAAAATCAGGCAAGTGACCCAGGAACTCACTCCATTTTTCTCAGCTCAGTTTCCCAGCTTAGAGTTCTCTGTCTCCTTCCAGCTCTAAAATCCTCTGCCTGTAAGGTTTTAATCCGAGCAGCCATCTCAGGTTATATTAGGCGTAGTAACCCCGCTGGCTGCCAGTGCCTCTAGAAATCAAGATAAAATGTAATTTTATGCAGCCTAGTCAGATTTCCAGGACTTTGAGACTTGGTTAAATGGGGTAGGAAAATTAATGAAAGGAAATGGTAGTAACTCTAAAAAAAAGACTCAACAGCATGTCACAGTGCTAACTAGAATAACAGTATGTAGAAACAGAATGAAAATAATCTATCTCATCGCTGCCTTTATTGACACGGAGGCCGTCCACGCCTGCTAGTTGGAATACAGACATAAATACAGTCCCTTCCTCATGTCAAGCAGGAACAGGGGGGCGGGAGAGGGAGGGAATCTGGGTGGTCAGGGGTCTCTGAAGGCCAGGGCCAACTGGAACTCTGAAGGCATAAGCCAGCTGGGCTCCAGTCTCTGCTCAGCCATTCCCAAGTAGATATGACCTTGGACAAATTAAACTTTCTGTTTCCTCATCTGTAAATTCTGAGCAGCAACCATCTGGCGGTTGCCCCCCCAGACACTTACTCAACGCTGACTCTTATGAGCACTGCCGTTGTCATTGCCCTTCCCACCCACCTCCTTCCCAGGGCCACATTCCCAGGCTTTCTGTCCTGAGGAGCAAGACAGTCCTACAAGGCTTCAGCGCCCTCCAGACTAGCTCACATTTGCTACTCCCAACTCTTCATTCTGAGCAGGCCTGGTGGGCAGTGCTGGGGTTCCCATTTATAGATGGCAGGAGCCGGCTCAGAAGCAGGCCCACATCACAGCCAGCCTCCAAATGGGACAGGGATTCCATGCTCAGTGCAGGGCATTGCCCGCCTCCCCACAGAAACCAGCGCCCATGTGACTGGCAGGAAGGTGAATTATAGGTGATTCATGGTGGGGGGTGGGGAAGTCCCACTTAATCACTATTGTGATCTACTGACTAAAGGTATATTCCTTACCCTTTGAGATAATCTTCACACACTCTCCCCACAGCTCATATGTTGGTAAATTTCCTCTGAAGGAGAAAATGGTACAGAAAACCTATTTCCTTCTAATTAATTCTGCAACATAAGAAACCTGAGTAATGACTCGGGTATTTATTACCATATTCCTCCTGTTCTAAGATGACAACTGCTTCAGCAGGTGTTTCAGAAAAGTTTTAAATAAACAGTCCATCCAAAATACAGCGTGTTTGCAAAGATCATGCTGATTTCAGAGAAGTTACAATGCGGGACATTCTGTCAGGACTGAGGGAATGGAGTCAATGACTTCCTCTCACTTTTGCAAAAGGTGTGGGCTGGAAAGAGCATGATGTCTAAAGGCCTTTCCAGCTCGATAGGCAGTCACCCCTGGGTTAATTATTAGCAGCGGGAGTACAGGGGTAGGACGCCTCATTTCCTGAGGCAGGCCCTGGGTAGGCCAAGCCCTCCTCCTACCTTGTGACCAGCAGCTCTCCTTCCCCGGAGATCGTGAGGGTAGCAGGCCAGGCCACCAGTGGAAGGGCTAGTCCCCCTTCCACTACACTTGGCTCCATGCATCTCAGAACTCTGAGGACTCCTGATGAGCCTAATCTTCTCAGTGAGTTCGAGTTCCATCAGGTCATTGCCAGCAGAAGCCAGGGATCTCATGAAGACAGTCATAGGGTGGGGGGTACTGATAAACTCCAGGGATCCTCTAGGTGTGAGCAGGCTTCCTGAATCTTCAGGAGGATGAAGGACAACCTCACAGCATCCCAACCTTCTGGGTCTTTCACTTGGCTGTGGGAGGTGCTTGGGCAGCACAGAGACAAGCTCCACACATGAAAGTATCAGTTGGCTCTGACCATGGAGGGGAAGCAGAGGGCAGCTGGGCAGACTAGCTGCTATGAAGGGTGAACTTGGACATGCTGGTAGCCAGAAAAACAAGCCTTCAGACAGCACTGTCTTGTTTGGAGGTGCATTTTTTTTTAAAAAAGTACTCATGTCAGTGGCTAGTTGTAGTCACCTCCTCTCCATCAGCTCCCTACTAAACTTTCAGCTATATCATGGGTATTTTTTACTGCAGTTTTACAATCCCACCCAGGGGAACCATTACTGTAGCTGTTTAGATGGCCTCTACCTAGCAGGGCTTGGGTGTCCGAAGGAACCCAAAGAGGGAACAGGAATGAGAGACTGACGGGGATCAAGTGCAGACACCAAGCAAAGGGGGATCCACAGGAATCTGGCAACACAGCAAAAAGTGACAGGAGGGCAAGAGTGGCATGTGGAGAAAGAAGACAGAACAGGTCACTGATGACTAGGCAAGACCGCCTGTGTAACTATTCTGTCTTCTCTACCAGGTTGAACAATCCTTTTCCTTGGGCAAGGAGGAACTTAACATGTTTACACTGGTATGTACCACAGTGGTACATGCATACACAGGTGAGTTTCATTCATTCCATTTGGTTCATTTACTAACTCAATTCATTTAATATAAATCAGCCCCATCGACGGTGATAAATACAAGCAGAGCCATCTGACAGCAGAATACACAAAATATGTCCCTATTCTGAATGTGTGAAAGGTCCTGGAAAGGCATCTCCCAAGAGCCATGAGACACTCTACAGCTATCAACTCAGTATCAAAATAGGGAACTAGGCTTAACAACCTCAAGGATCACGCCTGAGGTGACCCCACAGCAGGCAGGACCCAAACCCAGCGGCTCCAGCAGTCAGTGCCTCTCAGACTGAGCACTACCACACTTCCCTGTTGGTGCTAAAACAAATGGAACACAAGTTGTGCCATTTTCACCATTTTTAAGTGCAAGATTTAGCAGCATTAACTGCATCTATAATGTTGTGCAATCATCACCATTATTTCCAAAAACTTTTTCATCACTCCAAACAGGAACTCTGTACCCATTACGCAACAGCGCCTCTTCCTTCCCACCCCCACCTCTGGTAACCTCCGATCCAGTTTACTTCTATGAATTTACCCAGATTTTTCCTACAAGAAGTATTACCCAGTTTTTGTCCTGGAGGCTGGTTTGTTTTACTCAGTGTCATGTTCATGTTTTCAAGGTTTCCGCCTGAACCAGGCAGCCTAACTTCACCCCCACTGGAAGCTGAGGAGTTTCCCACCAGGTGGATCGAGCTCATCCTGTTTCTCCATTCATCTGTCAGACACTTGGGCCGTGGCCACTATCTGGCCAGTATGAATGTTGCTGAAAGGAACACTGCTGGACACGCACACAGGGCCATTTTTAATTCTTTGGGGTACACACCTAGGGCCAGATGGGAACTATGTTTAGCTCTTTGGGGGAAACACTAAACTTTTTACAGGGGTCCCACCACTTCCCGCTCCCACTGGAAATGTAAGAGGTTCCAAATTTCTCCACATCTCACCCAAACTTGACTCTGCCCATCCTAGCAGGTGAGAAGTGATGGCTCATAGACGTTGTCATACATGTTTCCCTAAGGACGTTTAGCATTTCCTTGGCTTACAGGCCTTTGGAGCTCTCCAAAGGAAAGTCCATTCAAGTCTTCTGCCTATTTTTAAATTGGGCTGTTAATCTTAATTTGGGTTGTTGAGTTACAGGTGTTCTGAATGTTAAACCTTTTTTCATATATATAATTCGCAAATACTTTCTCTCATTCTGGAGGTCGAAGTTTCACTTTCTTGGTCATGTCTTTTTTGATGTACAAAATTTTATTTATTTATTTATTTACTTTTTATTTTTTGGAACTAGGTCTCGCTACGTTGCCCGGGGTAGTCCCAATCCCGCAGACTCAAGCGATCCCCAGCCTCAGCCTCCCAGCTAGCTGGGATTATAGGCACTCACCACCATGCCTGGCTGCTTTTTCAGGAACCAGGTCTCACTATGTTGCCTGGGGTTGTCTCAAACCTGTGATCCCGGGACTCTTGTGTTTGGATTATAGGCATGCGCCACCATGCCTGGTTCAAAATTTTAATTTTGATGAAGTTGAATTCATCTATTTTTTTGTCACGCATGCTTTTGGTGTCATATGCAAGAATTCAATGCCAGAGGTGGATGGACACAAGAGATCAGGGTGACAGATCATGCATGACATGATGGGTGAACTTCAGGGTATATAATGATGCTAAAAATAAAAATATTATAAAAAAAGAAAGAAATTTTCTCTCTCTCAGACTGCCCAACAAAACAAAGTTTATAAAACCTCAGTTTCAATTCAAATAGTCAGGCTGGGCCATCCACGCTGGCAAGTACTGCAGTTTCCAAGTAGCTCTGCATGCTGTGTGCTCAGTTGTCATTTTCTACCTGGGAGATTTTTTCTTTTCTTTTATAAAAAAATTATTCTTGGGTGAGAAGTTGAAAATTCCCTTTGGAACATCCAGACAAACTTTGGAAAGGTACAGCTCTCAGACAGATGGGCTATCTGTGTGAGGGAGTTCTCTTTATAAAAGAACTTAAATATAGAAAGAGAAAAAAAAAAAGAATTCAATGCCAAATCCAAGGTCATGAAGATTTACTCCTACATTTCTCTCTCAAGAGCTGTATGTTCTTAGTGCATATACTTATGCCACAGATTCCTTCGGAGTTAAATTTTGCATTTGTGTGTGAGGCAAGGGCTGTTTTGGGGTTTCAGGCCCCTCCCCATCACTGTTCCCTGGCAGAGCATGTCACTGGCTTCAGGAAGGTGATTTTAAAATCATCACCCTGGTATAGACAGCTAGCCCAGTGCTGGTACTCAGCAGGTAATAACCAATAACTCAATAATTAACCTAATAAGTAGAGGGTTTAACAGATATATCATTAGGGGCACGCTCCATCCCCCACCTGCCTCTCATCACTGCCCCAAGACCACCCCCAACTTTCTGAAAGACTTGTTTGGAAGAAGTAAATCCAACAACGTAAACATACTAAGCATAAATGTCAACAACTGTATTTATACACTCCCGTTTGTTAAACTAAAGTGATTCCAGATCTAACTAAGAAGGTACTTGACTAATAACAGGGCAGAGCAGCCCAGCTCTGAGAGACTCAGCATATCTGTACCAGTCTCTGAGGTCAAGTTCCTCATGGCAAAGATGAGGAAACCGAAGGGCCAATGGAGGCAGTGACATCCCGACCCTCGGCTTCAATCTCCAGGGCTTTCCTCATCAAACAACAGGCCTTGGTGATCACTCACAGCAATGAAAACACAGGCTTCAAATGGTAGAGCGGCTCTCTGGCTCCAAAACCTTGCAGCTGAAACAAAATGAATCCTGAACCCTAGATCTTACTTTGCTACAAGAGGGCCACCTCCCTGCTGTCCTCTGCAGGCACCGTAACTCTCCCTCTGCTCCAGCCACACTGTCCCCATTTTTGTTTCTGGAGTGCCAAGTGGGACCTCATATCAGTGTTCCTCTATCTGGAACACCATCCCCATAAACACTGCTCTTCTCACCTCAGGTGTTTCTGTAGCTGAAAAAGCTTCTCCCAGCCAGGTGTGATGGTACACACCTGTAGTCCAAATGCTGGGAGGCAAGAGACCTGGGATCATTTGAGTTTGTGGGTTTGAGACTATCCTGGGCAACATAGCTAGGCTTGGTCTCAAAAGATCAGCCAGGCGCTGTGGCCGGTGCCTGTAATCCCAGCTACGTGGGAGGCTGAGGCTGGGGATCACTTGAGCCCATGGTACCCTAGGTACCTTGAGTCCTTGAGTCTGTGGTACCCTGGGCAACACAGCAAAAAAAAAAAAAAAAAAAAGCTTCTCTCTCCTTCCCTCCTTTACTTCTGCACAAATTCTACCTGATCAACCAGGCCTTCCAGATCATTCCCCACCTGCCTAATTCTACCTTTCTCCTTTGCACTAATTACCACCGGACTCATTAACTCTTTGCTTAGTGCCTGCTCGTCCCAATTCCCACATCCCTACCTCCCACGAGAACAGACATTCCTTAAAGGCTGTATTAGTAGACAGCTGGATCCCTAGCACCTGGCACCTCCAACAAAGGCGGTGCCTAGTAAGCACCTGTGGGCTGCATGGATAAAAGGATGAAGTGGGAATACACTTGGGGGTTTACCACACCCCCAAACATCACAGAGAAGAAGGCGGACAGCTCTGAATCCACAGGTGAGCACGGCCTGGACCTTGCATAGTCAGAAGCGCATAGGCTGTACTGGGCTCCCAGGAAGGCAGGGCTGGGCCCTGTGTGAGCAGATACTCCCACGTGCCTCAGTCAGGCCCGAGGTGCTGGCAGCTGCTACTCTGCTGAGCTGGTCATAGAAAATGGAGTCTCTCCCCACAGGTGTTTACTAAATGCTTGTGCAACGTACTCAGGAACAGGAGCTCAGGTACACATGGCGCACACCTGCACCTTTAGAAGGCTCATGTCTGTGCTCCCAGTGGCACATCATTCCCACAATGCTGGAGGCATTTGACGGACTGATTGCATGTCTAGGAGCCTACCATCAGGATCTATCCAGATATAAAGTTATTTGTAAAACATCTCCCACCAGAGACATTTATAACACTGAAAAATATCTCCCAGAGAAGCTGATTTCCAGCTTTAGAAAGTCAGCTAAGCAAATCACGTAAAGGCTACGGGATGCCACACAGCCACCGATGAGGTGAGATGAAGAACACTGGTTCTCATCTCCAGTATGATCACAACTATTTCAAAAATAGAAAAGGAATCACAAGACCATGAAAATATAATTGTTACTCTTTCTGTCCTTTTAGCCTTCCTGTATTTCCTACATTTTCTATAAACACATCTATAGAAAATCAAACTTTTGGAACCTTCAATAAAAATGCTGTCTCCCTTCTATTGGTGTCCAGGGTATGTAACTGCTTAAATCTCCATCCTGGCTGCCTCCTTTCCCATCTCTCCCTTTGCTGCTTCCCCAGGCTTGGCCCTGAAGTCCTCCCCAGGATTGGCCCCGAAGTTCTCCCAAGCCTACCCTGCCTTCGCTTGGGCCTTGCCAGCCTCACCAGCAGGTGCTCCTCCCTGAAAGCCCTCTCCAGGCTGTGTGGCAGTGGCAAGTTACTGAAGCTCTGACAGTCCTCTCTTAGGGAGGTGAGGTCTCAACTCTAGGGGGCTCTGAGGATGCAAGGTCTCTGTCACAGGATCTCTGAGGTTCGGGGAGTAGAGGGACCCACCCCTCCCAGCCCTGCTGAGGAAGAGGGTCAAGTACTTAGGGCTGCTGAGTGCGTTGCAGATGCTGCCTGTGGCTGGTGTCTGGCCCCAATCTGCTGATCCTCCCTACCCCCTACCCCCCCGCGCTGTGAGGCACTGCTGTGGCACATTGATGCGCAGGAAGAAAATCCTTTATCTTCAAACCAACCAAGTCAGGGCACCTGTTCTTTTGGGAAGGGAGAAAAGTAGGTTTCTCTTGGATCCTTGTGTAAAACTGGCATTCCCCCTGCTGAGCCCTCCCCCCCTCCAGAGAACTCTCACTTCTCAAAGCTGATGCCCACATCCCAACCCCCAGCACTGACCCCTCGAGAGTCCCCATGCTATCTTCTAAAGCTTCCCATGCTTTTTTTTACCTGCTGTCCTGCTGACTCCTTAAACCATCTTCCCATCCACACCAACCCTCCCAGGGACCCAACTCGGCGTTGGCGCACCACGCTTAGTCACAGGGTTTTCCACCTTCTCCCTGCCTGAACATTCTCCAACCAGGCCTCCCTGTAACGCCTCAGGCATTGGCTGAGCTCCAACTGCAGTCAAGCTCCCTCCACTGCAGGTGCTCAGTGACGAAGATGCCTCTCGGGTCCCTGCTCTGGGGCTCACAGGCTGGTCACAGAAATGCCCTTGCTCTACTGCAAAGACCCTGTGTGCCATTGGCTGCTGAGGTCCCATCAAGGGTGTTGTCACACCGTCAGCTGGTTGTCACACAGCTCAGCCTGGGACAGAAGAAAACAGCTTCTGAGGGGACCCTGAAGATGGAGTATCGAACAGCAAAGTCAAATGACCTAGCATTGATCCCAAGCCTTCAGGGGCTGCTATTTGTTCATCATTCATCCACAATCTGACTCCAAGCTGAACGCTAGACCCCAGAGACACGGGGGTGCACCTGTCTCCCTGAGGCCTCCACAGAGCTGGACAGGAATAGTGAAGCTGTGTGCCCTCAGCTTTTTTGCTCCTGTCTTCTCGAGGAGTCTCCCTGACATAAATTACATCTGGAACCAGAGCCATTCAATGCCAGCTCTGGATAATGGGCATCAGTATCACCCAGTCACAGAGGTGCTTGTTCGAATCTCAGGCCTATCCCTGACTTCCAGCATCCAAATCTTTTTATAAATTCCTCTCTGCCCAAATCCAACTTCCCCAAGATTCCCTCCTCATCCTCTCTTGCCAGCTGCCACCTTTGGGTGCCTCCAACACCCAGCATGGGTTGACATTCAACCTCTGGAGTGTCCCCCTCCTCAATGCTGCTCTCACTTGCCATCCGCCTCATGCCAACACCACCTCAGCCCCCAGCTCTCCCATCTGGGATGCAGCTCCACCTGAGAGAAAGGTCACACAGCAGTCCTTCTGTCAAACTAACAGAGAAGGACAGATGGCAGGCCGTGACTGACAACAGCACTTCCGAACTCTCATGCAGCACAGGGCCAAGTGCTTATCAGCACAAAATCTTCGCCTGCCTTTGTGAGGCGACACCTGGCATGCCAGCGTGGGAATGTGAACACCCAGTGATGACTCAACTGAGGTCACAGAGTTAGTGGGCTTCAGGGGGCCCAGAGCTGACTCCAGGTTTACCATCTTCACAAGTGATAACAATGGCAGAGAACCCTGTGGGAAGAGGATGGGAGCTGAGGAAGCCTGTCTTCATTTTAAGTGGGGTGGGGTCATTTCGTTGGGATCTAGAAATGAGAGGGAGGTAACAGAACATGTGATCAACGAGGGCAGAGGCCAGAGTCTGAAACCCTTTAGTGACAGACGGAAGGTCATAGGAAGCAAGAAGATAAAGTATTTGAAGCTGGCTGGTCAAAAATGACTACATTCTTTCTGATAGTCATCCCCTCCCCTCACCATCCCCCCCCCCCAAAAAAAAAAAAAAAAAAAAAACAACCTTAATACTTTACCTTTGGAAATAGCTTTTCCCACTCTCCCGATGTGGCAAATGCAGTTAGACTCTCTCAGACCCACCTGACCACATCTCCCACTTTCCTCCTGAGTCCTCAGTCTCCATGGCTGCTTCCTCCCCTTCTGGGCTGAAGTTCAGCTTAGGGATGAAAGATGGGGGCAACCTCTACCAGCAAGTGCTGCCCAACTGGCTCCCCCACAGCAAAGCCTTAGCAAGAAATGGGCCTCAGTGTACTTACACGAGGTGCAACTGCCAGGAAGCCTTCCCCTCCTCTCCCGATTGGCAGCTCTTCCCTAGAAGGGCTCAAGGCATGGGAGCCCCCTCCTAAGTCCAGTCTTCCCACATCGTATCACTGGTTTCACAATCATCTCCTCCCAGAGGAAAATGTGAGATTCTCCCCCTCTAGGCTCCTGAGAAGGCTGAGCTGGGCTATAGGAGGTGGAGCTGAATGAGAAACAGTTTGCCCAGGAGGGGCTCACAGGAGGGAGCCCCCACCTGAGCAGGTATCCTGCCAAAAGGAAACATTCTCATGACCCCTCTCCACCCTTCAGCACCTGGGCCTGTTCAGGAATTCAAACTTAGTCTTTGAAAATGTCCTTCAGTAGCAAATAACCACTGCAATAAGGACTCTGCCTTTATGACTGGGGAAAAAAATAAATATATATATGACACAAAACATTAAAACTGTAATACCAAATTGAAAGTGTCTTGCATTATTTATAGATTATGTTGGTAGAACTTTTATGTTTGAACCACAGAGTTATTCTAGAATCTGGCTATTGACAGTAAGGTCTGTGGACTACAGTCTCTACACTACCCAGGAGCATGTTAGAAACGCAGAAAGAAATGCAGGGTGTAGGGCAAACCCCAGACCCCTAAAATTAAAATCTGCATTCTAACAGTAAGGGAAGTCCTTAACTTGGGGAGTCCTAGCATAGACCATATGGTTTGTAGAATTTGTGGTAAGATGGAGCCAAGTTATGTGGAACCTAATGAATGAGTTGCTCTTATTTCATATGCTTGTGCTGGGGTCATTTTCTGACAGCAACATGAAGGCAACAGAGGTGTGAGGTACTAGAGGTGACAATAAACAAAAGTGGAGGCAAACTGGGCATGGTGGCATGCACCTGTAATCCCAGCTACCTGGGAGGTTGAGGTTAGGGATCACTTGAGTCCGCAGGTTCGAGACAACCTGGACAACATAGTGAGACCTAGTCTCTAAAAAAAAAAAAAAAAAAAGTGGAGGCAAATGATACAAGCAAATAAAGTCAGTTTGAGCAGGCATGGCGAGGAGGGGCAGTCTAGAGCAGGGTTTTCTGGCTTGCCCAGTCCAGGTGTTGGGGTAGAGGCCATATGTGAAGAGTGACACTGGGTATCCAAGCTGTAAGACGGTGTCAGTTAGAGAGGGTACTATTAAAGAAGGTGCTGGGCTCTGTGTCGGCCGTGCAGAAGAGATGTTCAGATGTGATATGCTTAGGACCAAAACTGCCCAGAGATGACCAGTCCAGACGTGCAAGCCTCTGGTGATATGAGGTTCACCCAAGAAAGCCTAAGAAGCACATAATGAGCAGAGGGAGGGTGGAGGGAACAAAGGAGATGAGTTAAGTTGGACTGGGAGTTGAGAGGGGAGATCCACATCACAGCACTGCTATACAAATGCCCAAATATCTCAGCTGAGATCACAAGCCCTCTCTAATCAAAATTATACCTTTCTGTGGACCTCTGTTCAAGTAACATTTACTTGCCATAGTCAAAAGGTGAAGCATCTTCATCCAGAGATGATGAATAAACAAAATGTGGTATATGCACTCGATGAATTACTACTTAACCTTAAAAGGAAGGAAATTTTAAAAAAACATGCTACCAAAGAGATGAACCTTGAAACAAGCCAGACACAAAAGGAAATATGCTGCATGATTCCACTTATGAGGCACCTGGTTCAAAGTCATAGTGACAGGGGTAGAGTGGAGGCTGGGGTGGGGAGCAGGGGGAGGGGTTGGGGAGCTATGGTTGGATCAGGATAAAGTTTCAGTTTTGCAAGATGGAAAGAGTCCTGGAGATGAATGCCAGTGACCTGAACACTTAAAAATGGTGAAGGTAAGTCAGTTTTACGTTATTCTTATTTTACCAAAAAGTTTAAGTTAGGTCTTTCTTATATGCCTAGCAAATCTGAATTCTGGGAATTGGATAGCATGTCTCATTCAAGAGTAAATTTTTTTCAGCAACTGTGGTCTACTCCTTCAGGAGGCTGGGAAGTGAGAGGGAAGAGTTATGGGGGTGTGGGGGAGGGTACCTAAAGTTCAGGCCAGGCTGGGAGCAGGCTTTTTTCCTCAGGTGATGGCCCGGTAGTCTTTATCTGCACACAGAGCTAAACCTGAGTGGCAAAAGACACCCATTTTCTCTGATTGGAAGAAAAAAGAGGTAGAAAATGAAGGTGTGATGTTCCCAAGACATGGCCTCCAGCAGCTGAGGGGGACAGGAGGAGGGCAGGGAGCAGAGAGTGGAGGTCAAGGTCAGGTCAGCTGGTGTGGGGTGATGAGGAAGGGGGTGGAGGGTATAGGCTGGCTGGACAGAAGGGCCCCAGAGGCTGCAAAGCCTGGTGCAGGAGGGATCCTTGAAGGCAGGTCCTCAGTCCAGCAGCATTACCTGGGAGCTTGTCAGGAACGCCCATTCGCTGACCCCATTTTTGAGTTTGATTCAGAAACCTCGAGTGGGACCAGGATCCTGTTTTAAGAGGTGATTCTGATGTGCCACAGAGTGGGAAGCACTATTCCAAATGATAGAAATTCAGTGGAAGGCATGTATCTTTTTTATATAAAAAGGAAAAAAAAATTGGCCTAGGTTTTTTTTTTTTTTTTTGAGACTAGGTCTCACTATGTTGTCTGGGGTAGTCCCCGATCTCACGGACTCAAGCGATCCCCCAGCCTCAGTTCCCAGGTAGCTGGGATTACAGGCGCCTGCCACCACCCCTGGCTGCTTTTTCAAGACCAGGTCTCACTATGTTGCCTGGGGTAGACTTGAACCAGCAAATCAAATGATCCTAACCCTCTTGCCTCCCAGCGCTTGAATTACAGATGTGCACCACCATGCCCAGTTAATGGCCTAGCAAAGTTCTACATAAAAGAAAAAGAAAGGCAAGCTGCTTCAATGCCTGTGCAATTTATTTCTATAGTCAGAAAAATGTCAGAGGATGTTAATAAATATATACAGTCCATCTGATAAACTCCTTTAGAAGAGGAATATACCTTGAGTCCATGGTTTTGAGACTACCCCAGACAACATAGTGAGACCTAGTCTCAAAAGACAGCTGCGCTGGGTGTGGTGGTGCACACCTGTAATCCAAGTGCTGAGAGGCAAGAGGCCAGGGACCGCTTGAATTCGTGGGTTCAAGACTACCCCAGGCAACACAGTGAGACCTGGTCTCAAAAAAAAAAAAAAAAAAATAGCTGGGTGTAGTGGCATGCGCTTGTAATCCCAGCCTTGGGAGACTGAGGCTAGAGATCACTTGAGTCTGTGGGTTCGGGACTACCCTGGTCAACATAGTGAGACCTAGTCTCTTAAAAAAAGAGGAATATACCTAGAAAATATGCTTAAGATTGGGGGACTGGAAACTTTTAAGTGATGGGTGCCAGTCCTACTCTGACTGACCATCTGTGTGTCCTGCAGTATGCAAAGTTCCCTTTAGAGTCTCAGTTTCCCCAACTGAAAAAGAGGGCTCTTAGAAGTTTTTTTGGGTTTTTTTTTTTGGGGGGGGGTGTTCCTTCTAGTTCCAACACTGTGATTCTTTCTGTCCTACAAAAAGTGACCTCAAACTAAATACTTTCACAGAGCTGTGCCTGCAGGGGGAAAGGACATTTTTAACCAGCAAAACATAACATCACAGTGAACTAGGAAACCTTTTAAAGTTCAGTGAATGCTTGTAGCTTGCACTCTACGAACTAGAACACTTCTTTACTAACTGGTTTTTCCATGAAAGGCATACTGAGAGTTAGAACATCTCTGTGCTGCCCTGGGCCGAGTTCTTGAGGACAAGGATGGCCCAGAAATTATCTCTATACTGTCATTTTCATCCTATACTTTTCTGAGAAAGTAGAGTATGAGTATGTGTGGGGGAGGGGCAGAAAATGAGCAAAAGACCTGGATTACATGCACCCCAAAGCCTGCCCCTTGGACTGGAGTATGGGGGGGTGGTGTCAATATTGCAAATCTCTTCTTTCTGGTGAGTGCCCTGACTCACCTTGTACCTGGATGCTTAGATGTGATTTCCTATCTAACTTCTCTGCGTCCAGGTGCACTGACAGGTCACCCTATTCCCTTCCAATGCCCGTGCAGAAAATGAAGAGGCCAGTACACCTGCTTCCTTGCCTCTGCCAAAGGCGGGAGATTGGTTCTAATCTCAGAGCGAGGGCTGGGAGAGGGGTGTGGGTGTTTTTATAGAAAGGACAGGTGGGAGTGTAAGCACAGGGGAAGTAAGATGATAAGATTTAGGGAAATGCTGGCCTGCCCCACCTCACTTCACAACCTGGCTCTTAAATTCCATTAGAAATAACGGAGTGGAAAACACAGCTGGCTTGTTTTTTACCCCTTGTGTATCCCTCACAGATTCGGCTCTCCCCCTCTATCCAGTCCTCAGAGGCCCTATGGGAGGGAGGAAAAAGATGAGGTTGGTAGAGCAGAGCTGGGGAGGGTCACGCCCGAGAAGCAACCATAGACATGTGTGGGGACCAATGTTGAGAACATGGACCCAGCAGGCAATGTCAAAAATAACAGTTTTAACTTTTTTCTAATGCGAGAAGGTTTTTCAGGCTGATTGCCCCAGCACTTATCTGCAAACTCAAAATCACATTTGGGTAGGGTGACCAACATCCTAGTCTGATGATGAGCCTAGGACAGTCCCAGTAGAGTGTCACTGATTAGATGCAATTATTAATAGCATCCCCTTCAATTCTCAGAATGTTCTGGTCTGGATAATACATGTAAGTTGCTTTATTCTTGGGCCCAAAGGGCTTTGAAGTTAGAGCTGCACGGAGAGAAGCTGTCCAGCAGGCCATCAGGCCGCTGGGCATTTGCTGTATACCTGCAAAAACAGTGGGCTCTTCAGCCCCTGAAAAAGCCGGGGGCGAGGGGTAGCTATGTTATAAAAATAACAGGATTCAAACTTTCATGCAGTTTGATTGCAGCTAAATAACATCCTTCAGCAAGAAAAGAGTAGGAGTGGGGGAAATGAGAAAACCTGCTGACTTTTTCTCCCCTATCTTCCTTCTTACTGTCTCTTCATTTAATAAACATCTGATGTCCCAGGGACAATGGGGACACAATACTGAATTTAAACAAGAAGAACCATTTTGAGGGGCATTCTACAAAATAACAGGTCTGTACTCTCCAAAAATGTCAAGGTCATAATGGAAAAGAGAGGTTGAGGAACTGTTCCAGCACACAGAAGAAACCATATACAATGCACGATCTGGGGTTTTCTTTGTTACAAAAGGTATTATTGGGACAAATGATAAAACCTGTGTGAGGATGGCAGTTTAGATAATAGTATTTCATCAATATTGACTTTGAATACTGATTCTAAAAGTTGTCCCAGGCTGGGCACGGGGGCTCATGCTTGTAAGCTTCACCCTATGAAGCGGCAGGGGCTAGGGATCGCGGTTCAAGTCCCCACCTGGGGCCCGTAGTGAGACCTAGTTCCAAAAAAAATAGCTGGGCATGGTGGTGCATGCCTGTAATCCCAGCTACCTGGGAAGCTGAGGCTGGGGATTGCTTGAGTCTGTGATACCCCGGGCAACGAGAGCCTGCAGTCCCATGGGCAAAAAATAGCGAGACCTAGTCTCAAAAATAAATAAATAAATAATAAACAAACAAACAAACAAATAAATAAATAAATAAATAAATAAAAGTTGTCCTGCAACTATGCAGGAGAATGTCATTGTTTTTAGGAATACACAAATATTTGGGGGGAGAGAATCTACAAATAATCCTTAAATGGTCCAAATAAAAACATATGTATAGACAGAAAGTAAAACAAATATGATAAAATGGTGACATTTGGGAAATGTGGGTGAAGGGTACATGGGAATTCTTTGTTCTACTTGGCAACTCTTCTACAAGTCTACATTCTATCAAAATAAAAAGTCAAAATACATATATATATATAAATAACTAAATAAATATATATGCATATATAAGACTCAGAGACTTTTTTTTATTATTAGAGAGAACCATCAATCCAGGCATTCACAGAGCTCAAAAGAGCAGCTGGGGAGTCAGGGACTAACACAAATCACTGTAGTAATTAGCCACAAAATTGCAAGTGTGGAAAGTGCAGTACAAGGAACCAGATCTGGGGGTATGAGCATTTATAGCCGGCAATTTATTCAGGCAGCACCCATTCAGGAAGGTGAGGGAAGGTATCTGCAAACATGGAGCTAAGGCACAAAGGATGTTAATTGGAGAGGAATGGAAGGTTCTAGCCCCTACCCAACCTTCCCTCTCCCTGGATAGGTTAAGGTAAGAGCTGAAAACAAGCATGGGCAACAGAGCCTAAGGGTGAGGCTGGCCTTACTTTTGTCTCTTACTCTAAAAGCAATGGGACTGCTCCTGAAAGACCCTCTGGCTGTGATCTGGAACAGGCTGGAGCTGAGAGGGCCTACAAGCCCACTGCAGTAGGGTGGTGATGACAGCTGCCTCCACACACAGCAACAGCCACTATTTTTCTTCTGCTTTCTGACACTTTAATTTTCTACAACTAGTATAAATTTGGTAAGAAGGTCATGGGAGGGAACTGGGGGGGAACAAAGAGGGTAAAATCGGGGCTCAGCTGTCATCGTCCCTTCTCCAGGCCCACCAGTGGTCAGGTCAGAGATGGCTGATGGAGTTGGTGGCCACCTGGTTCATCAGAGCCTTGGTTGAGACCTTGAGACTGATTCACCTGAGGGAAGTGGGGTGCAGGGGTCAGGTGTTCACACCCCAGCCCCAAAGGCAGACCAGTGCCTGTCACCAACACAGCAACGAGCTGGCCACAGCCCCTTCATGGGCCTGGCTCCTGCCTCTTGGAATGTCCCCTTCACTCCTAAGAACCAGCACCCTGTAACCTCCCTCCCACAATGATGCTCAGCACTGATTGTGAAAGAGGGGTCGGGACCAGGTTTTCCTTTTTTTTCTCC
>PVHY01003657.1:0-104558 GCA_004024945.1 Uropsilus gracilis | reverse complement strand
TCATTCTAGCAGAAACGAGCCAGATGGAAAGGGACAGAAACCAAATGGTTTCACTAATATATGGTCAACCAAATGAAACTGCACAAGAGGAGAATGGGGACCAGCTGGAGCGGGTGGGAGGGGGAGGTGGTGGGTGACCCCCAGGGATTGAAATGATGTGAAATATAGATAAATAAATTTAAAAAAATAAATAAATAAATAAAATACTCAAAAAAAAAAAAACAAAAAAAAAACAAAGGGGTAAATAGTTACCAAATTGGAAAGAACTTGAATGTCATGAAAAGAACTAACCTGAAGCTAACATTTCATATAGAAGATATATTAAAAAGAGGTTTTTAAATTGTAATTTTTATGTATCTTCATACTGTGTAGGTTACTCTGTTTTTACACTGAATATATAACTTGCAATATTTTTGAGAGTTTTGCCAACAATACTTGTTACATGTCAAAATGTGTTTTCAATTTTTTTTTATTATTATTCAATTATTTCAATAGCTAATTCCTGATGAGTTGAAACCATAGGTGCTTATTCTGGACCTGGAAACATTTTGTGTAGTAATTTATATCTCAGATATATTTATAAGTATAGCAAAAGAATCATCATCTTTTAAAATTTTGTAATGCAAGTCTCTTTGCTTCTAAACTCCATATGGCTCTCCTCAGCTTTTGTTCTCACAAGGAAGTTTAAAATTACATAGTTTTAATAGAACCAGCTATTTTCTCTCTGAAATTTAATTTTATTTGTTCCTACTAAGACATGTTGCTGTGCATTACATTCATTGTTATTGTCACCTGGACTCATTCCAGACTGAAAGTGAGATTTTCAATGTTTTTGGAAGTTGTATTTTAGAGCTTGAAGTAAGTTTCAAGAACCATTAAACCCTTTAAAGTAAAACACTACTAGTTTTAAGAACCATTAAACCTTTAAAGTAAAACACTTCAAGCATTTACCTTTGACATTCTCTTCCTTTCTCACTCATCCTCTTCATTTTTTCTTGTGCTTTGTAACCTCTGCATAGAATTATTCTGTGTTGTTTCCTTGTTGACCGATTTCTTTCCTTCCCTAAAGTTCTGCATCAGTTAAGAATCACAATGTAATCATGTATTATTTACAGCTTTCTTATTTTTTCTTGAGACTTTGTGTTGTGCTTTAAGACTTCTGAACAAACTAAATACTTCTTTAAAGTACATGGTTTTGCTTTATTTCATCTTTCTAACCAAAAACAAATTTGTAATGTTGTTGTTCATATATTGAAAAGAGCGTGTCAAAAGGACAAGTTAAAACTAACCAACTGATAATAAAACTAAAGTATACAACAACAAGGGAGAGAGAAGGGAGAGAGGGTGAGCTCAGGAAGGATGAGAACAAGTGATCAGGATGAGGATTCAGGATGAGGGTACATGGTGGCAGGAGAACTTCAGGATACAGAACAATGTAAATATATATATATATATATATATATTTAATATATATAATCAATAAAAAAAGAAATAATGTCACATTGTCCTAATAGTTGATTACATGCTTGGTCACTGTCAATCCTCCCATTTTACTTCAGGCAGGAAGAAACTTTTTTTATTGGTTTTGTGAATTAAAAGACAAATAAATGTGTGAAACCATGAAAATTCTTCAAAGCATTATTCAAGCTATAAAATATTTTGTTTTTAAATTTTATAACTGTTTTTAAATTTTGTAGTCCATTTTTTGTGTGATCATTAATGTTTACTCTAGTAAACTGAACACATCAAGTTTTAATTGTTCTCTGATTTATCTTCTAAGCATGCCACTTTCTTACCCAGCATATCACATGATAGGAATTTGGCTCTGTTTTTCGAGTTCTAAGATTTTATTGCCTCATTTCTACACAACTTTAAATAGCCAAGCTGCTTTTACTTCCCACATGTCTTCACTTACATGAATCCCTTAGCTCAAACAACTATTTGCAACTAAAAGATCTCAGAATACCCCAAAATAGAACTATATGTATATTCAGATCCCACTTTAGAGAATCATGCTTTTCTCTTTTGTAGTTTGAAAATTTCCAATGGAAGGGTGATTTGCAAGGAAAGGAAGATGTTAATAAACCCTCCACCTAACAGCTGCAACATCTCAAGTATTTCTAACCTTGTAAACTGTTCTCTTATCAGAAAATAAGAATCAAGCTAAATAGATTATTGCTGATCTACTATAGATAGTCAATACACCTAGCAAGGTGCAACCTTTTTCCAGCTCTTGACCACACATTTTGACACTTTGGAACACATGAATCCTCTTTAGGAGACCCTAGTTATTTTATGCTATTTAAGGATGGGTAATCAAATAAAAAGTGTAAGGGATGGAAAAGGCAAGGTATATCCAAAAACACGACACACTCAAAAGAAAGTGTTTAAAGACTAAAAGTCTCCTGTGGAGATGAGACACACCAAGACCAAAGGTGCTCCAAAAGCAGTACAAGAATGATGAACAGCACATTCTACCAAGTCCAGGAAATCGCACCTTCACCAAGGACGAGGAAATGGATCAAAGAAAAAAAAAAAAAAAAAAACTAAAGAACTAAACAACAAACAGCAAAAAGAAAGGAGGCAAAGAGACCTGGGGAGATGTGGTGTGGGGGGGTATTCCCATGGGGATCAGCAGTTATACAATCATATATTGTAAAATATGCAAAAATTAAAAAAAAAAAAGACTAAAAGTCCAGCAGACACTCAATCTGGAGTAACTGTGAATATCACAGAGCACAGTTCCATTTTATAGGGGAAGGGTCAAGTTTCAGATCTTATCAGCCTTTATAGGTAAGCAAGTGTGCTCTTAAGGTGTTAGCGTCCCTGTTGCCAATCTGCAAAGCTGAACCCCTTTTCTAGGCAGAGTGTTAGGGACCCTGTTGCCAGACTACAAGATTAACCCCACTCTTGCCAATCTACAATAAGATAAAGTTTGAAGATAATTTGGAAAGTCTTTGTCCACTGTAATTATATTATCATTGTTAAACATTTTTAAGAACACTGGAGTTGGTATTATATGTCTAATACTTATAAAATGCAGAGGTAGGTAATATTACTATCCTTCTTACCAAAAATTGAAATTTAGAATAGGTAAATGCTAAACAAATCACATATCTGCAGGAAAGGAGACTGAGAGAAATTTAAAATACTTAAGCATAGGAAAGTTAAATAAATATAGAATTTTAAGGGTTCAATGGAAATACATAGCAATTTTACTATATTACTAAATTATTTTAAAATTTATTGATTATCTCTAACTTTTAGCAATAAAGTAAATATATCTCTTGCTCATTATGTTTTCCCCACACTATAGTAAGATTTGTGATATAGCGATACTTGAGTAATAGATAGAATCCAAAAATAAATATTTCTATTTTGGCAAAATCATTAGTAAGTTAAGAATCCATATCCCCAAGAATAACAAAAAAATGTTACAAAGAATACAAAAAATATAAATATGTAACTTTTGGTAAAGCTTTGCTCAAGTATGAAATATAAATACTGAATAGCATTAACATATTAATGAAAATGATATATCTAGACATTAATTATAGTATATACTTACACAACAATAATGTTATATATATGAGTACTAGTATTTTTGAGTATGTTCATGCACTTGAAGACTTACAGGAAAGTTCCACTGTCAAAAAACAAATCTGCCATGAAATATATATGTGAAAAGTTTCATGAGCTTAGCTGATAAAAAAAATACATAGGAATGTGAAATAAGAATACAATAATTTAATACAAATTATTAAAAAATCACTATATCTAGTTCATCAGAACATGAATATATATTTTGTTCTTTGTGGACTTGTTTAAAGACACCATTATTGCAAGTAATAAGAATGCATGAAGAGTTACAATGTTCTAAGTACTGTGCTTAGATCTAGGAATTGAAACTACCAACAAGGAGATTACATATTAGTCGGGAAGTATGATGAATAATAGACTAAAACATACATATTAGTGGGGAAGTATGATGAATAATAGACTAAAAATATAACACTTCTAAATAAGCTTAATATGAAATGTTTATATACATAGAACTCTCGTTTTAAGATAGTTCTTTATATATTTAATATGTTTTCAAATAAGGGTGTATGAAGGAAAACATAAATACATTGAAAGAAGACTTTCCACATTCTACTCTTTCATCTGTCAATATGCAAGAAAATCCCTCCAAGATTTATTGCCAAGCATGTGGCAATAATTTCTCCTGCGAAAGAGTCTTTTAACATTCTGCTAGTGGTTTCCATGGATGGGGTCTAAAAAAACAGATAATATGAAGTTTGACTGCCACTGCTTTCAGGTATCAATAAAACTCTTGACATGGACCTTGCATCGGGTAGTCAAGGAAGGAATGTGTGGAAAATGGATGCAAGGACAAAACTGTTCCGGGTAGACATGATAGTTCAGAGAGTAGAAACGAGTTACACATGGCAACTAGACACTGGCCAGAAAATTCATAATGGACTTTACATTCTTAACCACGAGCAAAATATAACAAATAGGAGGAGTTAACTTCAAGAATAGAAGACTGGAATACAGTTCTGAAAATAAAAATCCTCTGTAATTAGGACTGGATGTTCAGCTTAAGCTTTATATGGCATTCATGGTAAAGTCAGTGTCATTCCACACTAGTTCTAAGTGACCCAAGGAAATTCATTTGGATCTTGAAGCAAGTTTGTTTATTAAAAAATGTATTTCAAACTAAGTTGAGTTTTTGGAATTTATTTCACCCCACATAAAGACATCTTAGGACACAATCCTAAAATTGCAAACTCCAAACTTTCCCTGTTTTCTAGAGTTCCTCCAATCTAGAAATGTCTAATGAATGAAGATATGACATAATCAAAATGAATTATAAAGATGTCAAAAACTAATATTCCTAGACAAAAGAAAAAATAAAAATCAACCACTCTTAAAATTCACCCAGTAGTCACACATCATCACAGGACTATCAATGAGGAAATTTCCACCCCAACTATTGCAGTTATTTTATCTTACAACTTTTTGTTTATTATTTATTTGTTTGTTTGTTTGTTTGTTTATCTCTTAAGTTTCCCTCTTGTCTTTTTTCTTTCTGGAATGTTAGAAGACTGAGTAAACAGGTATAAAAGGAAGACTCCTTTTTTTATATTAATTTATTTTTCAACAGAGATTTGCATTCACAAAGGAAAAAGTGAAACATGTTGGAGTATGTTTGACGTTTGACTGCTCTGTGTGCTGCTAGAATACAAAAGATAATAAAAACCCACCAGAGAATGAGATTCTGTGGCAGGAAGCTAATCAACTGGAGCACTTCGGTCAACTGAACTGATCTGAGAGGCTGCAGGCTGAACTTGGTGTAGTGTGATAACTGAGAAGCCTAATCCTATAACTGCATTAGAGTGTGTGCACTGACTGTTTAATCTACTCCTAAGTATATGCTGTATGCAAACAATAGAATCTCTATCATACACAAATTGTTTTGTTTTCCATCATGTGTTGCTGGAAATTATTTTACACTTGATTCCTTGCAAGACAGGACTGAGTCTAAAATAGAATGTTTGCAGTATGGGATCTTAAATTTGAAACAGGGCTCTCCAGTTTTATTGATAGTGTTTTTTAAAACAAATAACTTATTTTATTTTCTCTATAAAGCAGAGAATTTATCAGATATAGACACAAAGATATATATGCACATGTTGCTGTGGTTAAAATGTCATTTATTCTCAGGAAAATCTGGAGACAGCTTAAATGTCCAACTAAGAGGAATGTGAGATAGTTGGATAAATTGCAGTTTATACAAACAAAGAAGAGGCTCTTCCAGAGAATATTTCTCATGGGCCCCCTCTTTCCTGATGGGAATGTAATTATTTCCACACATTTTGTTATATCTATATTATTCATGTATACATCCTTAGCAATAATAGTCTTCTCCATTATTTTAAATTGATATTTTTCTTAACTTGTTTGTTAACCTTAAAATTCTCCTGTACTGGGGGAAGGGGTGGAGGGAGAGGAAAAAGGAAATTCTCCTTTACTTCCTCTACCAACGATTAATCTGTATGATATGACCTGATAATATTGACCCATGGATAGATCCATCATCCAGAATTTGTTGATTGCCTATCTTCCCTGTAGTCCAACTAGTCCCTAGAGCCTCTAAATTAACCTCTTATTGGCAGCTAGATCCAGGGTTTCCAGCACACACCGCTGAGGGGTGTTCTGTCCACTAGGAAATACAATGTCTGTTTTCCCTCCCTTTAGATGTAAACAGTTCTGTAATCATGCTCACTGCCTAGATCCGTTCATTCATTGGAATTGTCAAATAGTGAAATGTTATCATTTATATTGACTAGCCAGGATACCCTAATCAAAAGAGCTTCTCTGCATTAATAATTTGGTTGCCTAGTGGTAAAGTTTGTAAGGGAGATACGTATACTTTACCTTGTCATTTTATTTATGACATTTTCTAGGCAACGAATTCATCTATTATGACCCTTATATAACCAATCCTTGGCTTTCAATAAATAAATGCCAGTATACATTACTTTATTACTTTGTATGCCGTGTTAAATCACTTACATTACAATATTAAAAATCAATTTCTAGAAATCTGTCAACTGCAGCATTCCATACAGAGGCAAATAAAGTGAAAATTCATTGAGAATGACTTTATAATAAGCAATATTTGCAACTGACTTTGAAATAGATGGAAAATACTAAAAGTCCCTTTAAAAATATTGTATTTGTCATGTCCACTTTAAATAGAAAAACATAATATTCTGAAATCAAATGAAATGAGTAGCACAGTAGAAGTCACTTATTAGCCATAGAGAAATGTGATTGACAGGAGTTATATAAGACTTATTGGGTAAAATATACATAGAAGATACTAATTAGCCTCTTGAATTATACTTGCTAAGAGTAATGTCGTACTTCAAAATGAAGTTTGAGTTAAAACAATCCTTTAAGGAAAAAGAGAATAATTTCACATTTAGATTTACCATGAAAAATGTAATTCAATTTTTCAATGTAAGACAGTCTAAAATGGTTTTCACAATTTTTACATTTACTACAGGATGGAGAATGATTGAGCTAGATATCTGTGAAGTTATATATGCATTTAAGTGTTCAATTTCTTAGACTTTTGCTGTAGGCTGCAGAAAGAACAAATTGATGTTTTATAAAGGTACCTCTGAGGTTGCTGGTAGCAGTGGTATTACTTTTAATCACATTCTATTGTTGTTGCTTTTTTTTCTCATTTGCATGGTCTCTCCAAGATGCAGGGGCTCTGGGAAGTATATGTATTTAGCAAAGTATTTAGCAAAGAACTGGATTATTTGTTTCAAAGACACTCAATCTCTGTGCTTTTTAGTGTCTTTACTTTTTAACAGAGATAATAAACCTCATTATAGTATTCATTAAAAAGGTTAGAGGAAATATATATATATATATATATATATATATATATATATATGTCTTGTCTACTTCACAAAACAGTTGTTTCACAAAGTTTAGTGTAAAATTTAAACTCATTACCTTTTTCCTATGTCCAGAAGATAGATAAGATGCTCCAATCAGTATAGTTCATGCACATAGAAGATGTTGATAAACATCTAATCATTCAGATGTGGGTTCACAGAAATAAATGAAGAATTAAGCATAGTGAAAGAATAGGCATGGAGCATGTGTTGCTATAACAAGGGGATCCCCTGGAAATACTTAAATGCTCATATAAGGTTAGCTTCCTACACAGATAAGTGCAGGAAATAGAGTCAATATGGTAAGTCTCCTGACAACCAAACTAAACTTTAGAGAAAGAATCTGGCACACCAATCAAGGTCTCGTTTTTAATATTTCATACTGTGACTTAAAAGACCATATATAGATAATTACCAGGATTTCTCATGAATTATAATGAAAAGTCTTCATGGACTAAAATGACATATCAGAAGTTTATGGAATTCTATATCAAATCAAATTGATAATCAGTTGAAAGAATTTGACTTTAAAGCATGAGATTATGTGCATATGGCTTTAGGCACTAAATTTCTGCCTTCAGGCTCTAGATTAACTGAATAAACTGAATAAATAAATAAAATGAATAAAGAAAACATCCTATCTATTTTCTGTGTAAGAATGGAGGGATAATTGATCCTTGTTAGCAAGTACCTTGTCCTTGTTCCACTGAGCACATTAGATTGATTGTTGTTCAATATAGATTGTAAATGATGGGTAATAGAAAAAAATTACAAATCCCTGAACTTGCATAAGTTTCCCTAACTCCAGGTAGATAAAAATTAGAATTTGTGTAGTCATGCGATGAGTTTGATAAGCTCTAAAAAGACTCAACTACTTCTAAAAGGCAGTGAAATCTCAAATTGACAGCTCCATGCTGTACCTATCTTTCAAACATATTTTGCTTGGTTCATATTATTAAAATTTGATGATGTTTCACATGACAGTTTAGATCTGTGGCATATTTGAGAAGCAGGATTATCTGGCAATAGTTGGCTGCATTTCTCCATATGATCAATTAGCTGGAGAAAATTACAACTGACCTCATTAGACATAGACTATGATTCCAAGTTTGCTATGGTTCACACCCCTTCCTATTATGTTATATCAGATGACATTATTCATCTTCAATGGCCCCTAATGGCATTTATACTTGTGACCTCTGTTCTTAAAGCTCCAGTAGACTTGTGAATAGATCAAGCATTGGGGTGCAATATACATTTTTAGAAATTGTGTCCTTTTTTTGAGTCAGGCAGAGCAAATTATCACCATTTAGGTACTTAGCAAAATCACAATGGATAAGGGAAAGCATAGAAAAAGTGAACGTGGGCAATGCTTGAAAGCGGTTATGAAATTGCCAGAGCCTTTTCTTTAGATGCTACTAGAAGTTCCCTTCAGGTTCTATTATAGGTTGGTATTGTTAATTCATTACTTCTTTTCTCTGAATTAGACAGGCAATTCCTTTCATTTGATCTCTCATTTCTGCATTACAGAATACCTTTTAACTCCAGTTAGATTCATCTTTAGCTCTTTTTAAGGAGCCATGTACAACTGTTATTCCCTCAGGTAAGGAATTTGCCATAAAAGCTCTTTACTACAGAAAGGGATGTTTTAGAAAATAAATTTCAGTAATTATAGAAAAATCTTGCAAGGATTCAGCTGTGTAGGCAGTCAATTGTGGCAAAATAGCAACATTCTAATATCTAATTGTTTCTAATTATTACATTGTGGGTAATGGAAGATACTATGTGAAGCTTGCAGCTTGCTAGAGTATCTAAACTTGGAATACTAACTAGTTTACTTGAAGTTTTCAAATAAAATGGAACAGTGTTTGAAACAGTTGCAGCAATTTTTCATGTTCAGAATGATACATTGTTTGGTACAGAGATAGGTCATGTTGGATGGAGTATCTTCCTCCATTCATCCAGCATGGATGCTTGTCCATGTTGTCAAATATCTCAAAGTCTGAGGTGATCCAATCATTTTGTTTAAGTATATCAAATTTTAAAGATGATATATTTGTAGAAGACTAAATTTTTTCACCATTCTAAGAACAAAACTAAAGATATATGATTCTGAGGAAAACACATTTGAATTCAGATTTAATCATATCTGGCTAATGTAAGCTAATACCCTGTTTTTTTTTTTTTTTTTTTTTTTTTTTTTGCTTGTTAGTGGGCAATGCTATCAATTGACTTCCTTCACTTGCAATAATAATGGCAATAAAAAAAATTCCTGGGTAATCCCAGTATCCTGTGTGCTGGATAAAATTGATGTGTGAGGATAAAATTAAATTCAATAGGCCTCCATTTCTCTTCCCACACCCAAGAAATTTCTCAGTCAGAGATAAATTATCATAGAGAATAGGTTGCTAAAAATAATGTTGGTCACAATTGACATCCAAATGACTGGTGGATTGTGTTTTAGATCTTAAATAATCTTAGTGGCTTGTCAGACTATGGCAGTAGAAATACGAACACATGAAAAGGCTGAACTTTTCATCCTCATCGATGTGGATTGATGGTCAATGACTCCAATGGGGGGGAAAATGAAGTGCTACATTTTATTGAAATTCTGTATACTGAAGGATACTTGCACTGCATTTGTCAACAGGCAGTCAGGTTAATAACTTTGCAGCATGAAAATATTTATCACTCCAGTTTAGCAGCTCTGATAAGGAAGTTACAGATCCTTTCATACTTCTGTTTTCATGTGGAAGTTTATTAAATCTGAACTTTTGAAATGGAGAGTGAGGGTTGATAGCAACTTTTATGGTTTGCTAAAACGTTCCTCCTCTACTCCTGAACACTTTCTTAATCACCATCTTTGCAAAATTTTGAAATAGTATACATAGAAAAATAAAGATTAAAAGGATGCTACTTAAAGAATTCCTTGTCTCTTGGTTAAATGTTAGATTCAGTTATCCCTTCCTTCCAACCTTGAAAAATACATAAATGTTACCCTAAGCTACAAACAGGTGATAGCTCAGCACTTTCAGTTTTAGTTAGAACAATAACATAGGACCTACATATAGTCAATTTTTTACAAAATCTTTCCCTGGTCACAGTGAAAAAACAGTGAGCAGTCTTAATACAATTTGTGGCAATAAAAAGTGCAATTCTAGGAAATTCACCCAAAGGTTTGCCAACAAAGTGTTAAGTGTTGGAAAAGAGTAGGGAATCATTTTATTTGTTTTAAGAGGCAAACTCCAAACAAGGGTGGCATTTTTTTACACTCTACCATCATTCCTTATATATTACTCTTCCTCTCCCTCCACTAAATTCATGTACACTAGTTTTTATAAGTATTTTACTTTGTCAGATCATCCATTATGTAAATGTTCTGCATTTACTTCTGCCATTTTGACTTGCTTTTCTACACATAATTTGTTTAAATTTCCTTCATTTCACTGGAAATAGCCACATTCACCCCTCTTTATGACCATATAGTATTCCATAGTTTAGCTACACCATACATATCTTCTTGACTTAATAATCTGACAATGGAAAAATTGCCTCCTTTTGTGTTTTAACTATTGCAAATACTGCTGCAGTAAACACTTAGAGCACTTTAAGTTTTTGCCCTGCTGATTTCACATTGTTTGAACAGATACTCATGAATAATTCTTTATATATTTAGTGTCTTAAGGTGAATCCAATTCACCTTCCATAATGATTGTATCTGTTCAGATCCTCACCAATATTCTAATACTATTCTTCCAAAACATCACTCATGCTTGCTGAGGATCTTTTTACTATGTGCCATTTCCTGAGGGTGAGATGGTATCTTGTAGTTTTAACAGAGTGACATTCTTCAGTTGTTCTTCCCTGTGAGTATAAGTATAAATGTGGAAGCACAGTAACATGCAGGAGGTATTTATAACTATAAGGGTCAGTATGAGAATAGAGCTCAGTGAGTGCTTATTTCTAAGCTTGTAGGCTATATACAGTATATATTACCTATCAGATATTTTAGCCAAATTTGTAAAAATATTTTGATATTTATTATTTTTCATGTGTTTTTCTAGATTTCCTGATACAGAATCTTGACTTTTTTTTCATAACCCATGAATTTCTTTCCTATGGTTTTATAGAAAATTGGGTTTTAGAAGAGGGGATAATAATTTAAGACTAGAAACTAAAGGAGCTAATAGAATATAAAAATCTCCCAGGCCAAAAGTAAAAGTTTCATAAAGGCACAAAATGTGCAAAACTGGGGCTCTCTCAAATATTTAGAAAGAGAAATGTAGGAGGTTTTGGTATGATTTTCTAATTCTGTCTAATGGCATCTTATTTCTCCTTTCTCTTTTTTTTTGTTTCCCTCCATGTAATAACAACAGAAGTAACAGCAAAACCACTTTTTTTGTGGTATTATAGACTTTACTGCATATTTGACATTATACAAATAAACAATTAAATGATATAAAATATGTTTATCTTTCATTCAAAAAACATCTAATCAAATGCTTAATCAGCATTTAATTGATAAGATGATGGGTGAGGAACTTTACAAGGCAATTATGACCAATATATTCAATGAAACTCCTTGAAAGTTCCTCTTTTAAAGACTTTTAAAATATCCTTCAGAACCTACAAGCACTTGCTTTCATACCCCAGATATGTTTCATGATTTCCCTCATTCAAAACCCAATAAAGTGAAAAAAATGTAGGAGTCAAAGCAAATATGCCAATATCACATTGGAGCAAATGAAAGGGAGTTGAACCACAAACTATGGAACATAGTGGCCATGAACGAAGATAGACTTTTATTTATTGCCCCCTGGTACACAGATCTTCTGTGAATATTACCTCAGATGCTAGCTTCCCACCTAACATAAAGAAAAGATAGCATAATGATGAAGGTGAAAATGAAGTGAATACTTTGCAGATAGCCTCAAATCATGCAGAACTTAAACATGTGCTTTTGAGAAACTGAGTTATACTTAACCACCAATGTTTATAATGACAGCCTAATATTTTTAGATGTTTTAAAGCTATTAAGGAGAAAATTTCTGCTTAGTGAATAGCTAGTATTTAATTCTAGAAACTAAAGAGTAGTAGTAGTCATTATTGCTATAAAGCATTTTTATTAAAAATCATGAGAGTAGTAGTAATCCTTATTGCTGTAAAGAGTTTTCATTAGAAAAGTCAGAAATTTATAGTCAAAATATTAACAAAGATGAAAAACAATGTTACTTCATTAAAATAATTAACTCATTAAAAATATAAAGGCAAGGTCTGATATTTCAAATAGTTCACAACTATTTGTTCACAACTGCAATTTTTTTTCTTCATTGTCATCTCTGGAAATAACATTTCAAAATGAGTTTCCTATCAGGGTAAAAGTGTATCACTTTCAATAAATACTCCTCTTTTTATAAGGATTCTTAGTATTTTTTATTTGTGACTGAATATATTTTCATACAGACTTACAACATATTACATGCATGTAATATATTCAAATTTCAAAATATAATATATAACAAAAATAAGACACATGTTATCTTGTAAGCAAGATTCTCAGTCCTGATCCCCAAAGGAAATGACAATAATACAGTAATTGCGTATCTACATTTCTGTACTTTTTTAAATAAATACTTCAGAATTATTTTATATAAAGTTTTAAAATGTCCCCTCAATTATTCACAAATTGATAACAATGGAACAATATGAGAAACCAGAATATTTAAGTGAAAATGTTTCTAAATAATAATATGGTCTGCTTAATCAATTTGTATCATTATATTTTGCTGATTGGACATTCTGTGTCAGTAAGTTTTTTTGAATGCATAATTTTCTCCAAAGAGCATTTGCATTCTATGGTCTATGCATAAATAAAGTGGTTTGAATGCATAATTTTCTCCAAAGAACTTTTGTGTGAGGGGAGGTGAAATATTTTTAAAGTAGTTTTCCTTTTATTACTAAAATTGACCGAATATAACAGGAGCATGGGTATTGGCACTGATCTGAATTTGGATCACTGACCACATGATTAATAGATGCCAGGAAAGAAGGAACACAGATGATAGGGTTGGTGGAAATTAGAAATTTAGAAGACCTCTGTTTTCCTAGTCAAGCTACTGAAAACAAGTCTTCTTTGGTAAAATGCCTAATATAGTCTATTTTTATGGTTCAAGAGATGGTACTCCAGACACTTCACTTAATAGACTGTTTCACAACCCATCTGATTTAATAATTGGGATATTGCTTTTTTGATAGTCAGCCTAACATTTGCTTTGCTTAATTTTATCTGATTTCCTCTACTTTTACTCTTTTATCATATTATTATAGAGGATTATGACTGGCAGGTTTTAATGGATGTATATTGATGTATACCTTTAATTTGAGGCATTAAAATAATTAGGAAATTAAAACCATACTCTCATTTTTTATTTGTCTCATTAATTGCCTTAAATATTCCTATTATAATTCCACATTGTTCCCAGGAGTAATGATATAAGGAAGAACTCATTATGTTATGGGGGAAAAACCTACACATTTATTAGATTTATACCTGTGGGTCAAAGTCCACTGCAATGTTATCCCTGATTAATATTATTTTACTTCCCTGAGTTGCAATTATGCTTTGCATAATGGGTGATCAGGATTCAGTACAATAAAAGAGTCATGAAGGTCATGGTTGAACAAGTGGAATGTTGTGAGTAATAGCTCTGAGGTCTGGAGTGATATTTAATATAGACTCCATTATTTTCCTAATGTATGTATCCTTCTTTTTATCTGGAAATTAGGACATTATTAATGTTCAGTGACATCATGCTCCTTTATCAAATGAAAGTCCAAGACCTTGTACCCGACAAGCTGAAAGAGTAGAAAAACATGGTTTCAAAGCTGTTGCAAAAATGTCTATGTCATAAAAAGTTTAATTTCAATTTGAGTAAGAAAATGAACCATGAATAAATACATCTTTGCCATCCTTCCATGTTAATCTGTGCCATAGATTAACAGAAGATTTTTTTTTTAATAAAAATTTAAAAGTGTAATTTTCACTACATACAAAAAAAAGTTTTAGGAACTTACCTTTGATTTTTTGTTTGGAATCTGGCTTGTTGGTACAACTTCAGGATCATGTCTGTTCTTCAAGTAAGCAGATGGGAACATCTGGGGACACGGACCACTGGGTTTCTAAGCCACAGCATTTTTCCCTGCCTGGACTAGGTCTAGTATCTTCTTAGATAATAGTTAGAATATCAAAATAGAAGCAATTAAAAGAACCTATGATTTAATCATCAGACAGTCTTAGATAGAGCTCTTGTCAGTATATACTAGTGGCAAAAATAAATTAAATTCTATGAGGCATAGACTAGAGGTAGGATTTCTAGAAAACATTTCAAAAGAATATCCTATAGAAGCAAAAGACAGAATAAACCCACTTCCCACGTTTGTTCTACCTGAAGTTAATAATGCCATCCAAGTAGACTGTTAGATATGCTATGTTCTCAGTCAGCTCAGATATATTTAGAAAATAGAGGACAATTTTAGACTCAGTGACTAATAGGGCAAGGGATTTATCTTTCTTCTCTAACTTGCATTTCACTTACTTTTCCTTATCTAGAATTGAATTGCTGTTTTTGTCAGAATGCTTATACTTTTTCAATTAACCCTCCCCCCATATTGAAATTTGAAAACCCAGAATGAGGTAATAACAAATTTGGGAGGTGATTAGTTCCGGAAGAGGAGGGCCTGATGAAATCAGTGAAAATAATGCCTTTTTAAAGGTCCAAAAGATCCTTTTTGCATTTCATTACAGGAGCCAGAAAAGATCAAGATAGGTCTCGATGCTTCTCAGCCAGTCAAGGCAATCTCCTTGGCAACAAGGACACACCCAGTCATGTACTTTCTTTTATTTTATTTTTGTAATTGGTTGCAAATATATATTTTATATCCTGGTATATTCTGAGGTTCTCCCACCACCTTGTGCTCTTGTGTTCTTATTCTCTTGTGTTCAACCCTCTCCTTCCACTCCATTTTCACTCTTCCACTCCCTCCCTTGTTTTATGCTTTAGTTCTGTTGTCACAGCCCTGCACTTCTTAATCTCTACCCTGAAGTGCTAAACCTTACTCTTGGGTATGTCTAATCACAGACATTCTTTTAATGTATCAAAAGATGATCTGAAACCATGATGTTGTTTTACCCCCAAATGGCCCCTAGGTTCTAGAGTATCACTTTCCATTATCATTGCTTATCATATTGAAAACCTTTAGATTTCTGTGATTAACCAAATGCACCTGGACTTGTTACACCATTTGGGTATTTTTCACTAGAAATCTCTGTTAATCCTTGGTTATCTGCAACTCATTTATTTCTTTCCACTCTCCCTACCTAGAAATTGTATCTGCATACTATCCCAGGATGACAATGGCAGTCTACCTACCCCTGATAACTGAGGTGAAGATTCCTTTCCAGTTAGCAAATACAGTGTAATGCAAGCCAAAAGCTCAGAATTTCTTCAAGAACAGAACATCAGCGAAATCCCTAATACACAACAGAATATTGGTATAATTTCAGTAACTACTGATTTGATTAGGCATCAGTTGCTAACCAGAAAATCTCAGAAAAGCAAAGGTTACTATTGGACTATCTATATTATCTACATTGGAATCCTCTTGAGAGTGAAATAAAATAGAGCAAACGTTACACTTACAGGATGGACAGGGCAGTGAACATAAATAGACAAAAATGAATTTATATTCACTCAGGCTATTATGAACTTGTGCCAGAATGTATTCTTGCATATATTTATTCATTGCATCATTAACTGACACAACATGAAAGATAATTCACTAGGACTGTAGGATACATGAAAATTAAGGAAGACATACTTTTTACCTTCATGAATCTTGCAGTCTAATAGTGAAACACGTGTATGATGAGGCTATAAATGTAAAAATATAAAAGGAAGGTATAACTAGAGGCCTACACACCCTGCCTTTGGATCAGAATGAGATAGTTGGGAAAAGAATGTAACAAAGCTGAAACCTGAAAAGTGAGTAGAATTTAACTAGGTAGCAGGTAGAGAATGTGCAGAAAATGAAGAAGAGAAACATTATATGAATCTCCCAAGCTGACCTTTACATTTTCCTCAGCTTGACTACACTATGGATGTGTCTTCCTGACTCTAGGCTCCGAAACTTTCCTTAAAGTATCTACATTAAAGACAGTATAATGGTTTCACTAATATATGGGCTATAGGAAAAGCAAACAGAAGGTCAGGAGGAAAAGACAAAACCAGCTAACAACCAAACTAAAGTACACAGCTGGGGTGGGCGGGGGGGTTGGGAAGGAAGTGGTCAGGGAGGGGAGGTTGTGGGTGAACCCCAAGGAATACAAAGATGTGAAATATATATGTAAATAAATTATTTAATCGTAATAAATAAATGCATAATTGAACATTCTTTCTCTGTCCCTTTAAACCCTGCCTCTTAAATCTCCTAGTCTCTAACTTGTTTGACAGTCCAAGAACATGATTCTCAAGGATCTCAGTGCAGACCAGAAATAAAAAGCTTCATATCAGTTACCATCAGGGGATTATAAACCTAAAACGGAGAAAGATACCACCTCATTCCTATTTGGATGGCCCACATAGAAAGGGTCAGAAACAACAAGAGTTGGTGAAGATGTGAAGAGAAGGGAACTGTCCTGTACTGCTGGTTGGAATGCAAGCTAGTCCAGCCCTTATGGAAAGCAATATGAAGGTGCCTCAAAACAATAAAAATGGATCAACTATTGAACCCAGAGATAATCAAACCAAATAAACCCTTGAATCTGATAGCAGAATTGAGGTTACCAGAATTGAAGCTACCAGAGGAGGAGTGTAATTGGGTTTACAGGGGAAGGGGTCCCCATAGATATGAGAGAGGATTATCAGTGCCTGAGCACTGGATGTGTTATGGTAACACACATTTGAAGGGGTATCATCCTATGCCACATACAGTGATGTGAATCAATGTTACTGCATAAAAACTGTCACAATTTCGATAGAACGCATTATGTATCATAATTTTTAAAAAGAAAGCAAAGACAAGTAATTGGATATGATAAGGAAATATTTAGTTTCAATAATAAAAGCCAGTCTAATATTTTGAAATAAGTTGAAGAAAAAAACCTAAATATTTAGTTACCAGTTAGAAACTTTGTTGAATGACTTAAATAATCTTTTTTCCTTCCATCTATGGATTTATAATTCATCTTAATAGTTATGATGAAGTTCCTCCTTATACATCTCAATAACGCATGACTTTAGTCTTTGAATAGACTATAAATATGTGTAAATGAAAATTCCCACAGGTATTTTTAAATCTACTTCATTGTTTCTTGTGCTAAAGTGTATATTTTCTCCTTTTTATAATAAGGTTTCTTGGGTAATGAAACTTCAATGTTTTTATTTTGCATTTATTTAGTGAAATAATTTTGAGAGTACTGGTGTGTAGTTATGCTAATTAACAACGGTAGCAATCATTATTATATTTTAAAACCTCCCTACTAAGATCAAGAGCAAGTCTTATTTTCCACAGACACTTCATAATATCCCTATTGTTTTTACCTTAATATTTGTAATCAATATAGATTTAATTTATCCAATATTATGTTATGTCTCTTTTCCATTAGAAAGGAAGTTCTATGCGAAAAGAAGAAATTTTGTTTCCTTCAAGTACACTTAGAAGAACAGAATTCAACTTAAGTTCTCCAAAAATATTGTTCAATGGATCAATAAATGTATTGCTGCTTTATATTTGAAGACAGTACTATTCCAAATTCACTTTTCTTGCTTTATGGAGAATCTTGTTTCATTATCACAGTTTTTTTTTTTTTCCAAAATTCAATTAATGTGAAACAATGGGCTTTAACATAAAATACTAAGTAGTAATTTTATTCATAACACTCTTTTATATGTACAAAAATTAATTTACATTTGTGAGGATTAATTTTCTAAAGTAAATTGAATTTACATGAAATTTAAGGAAATAACACACAATTTTATCACTATAAAGGTTCTTTGGATAAGTAAAAGTACATTCTCTAACTATGCCAGATTAACTTTGATTCTATTGATGGCTTACCACCATCAAAATTTTAATATTCATTAGATTAAGGCATCCTTCTTTGCTTTGATTTTATTTTCCCAAGAAGTAAGTGATAAGATCTTGTTAGTTATTAGTGTGCATACTTTATATACTTGAAAAATTTAATACATTTTTGCAATCGTATTTAATTCCTTTGGGCAGCAGGTTATACTTCAATTAATTTATCTTATTCTAGACTTCTCCATATAGTTGAGATAAAAGTGTTTTAGCTAAAATGATAAGTATATAGAAGCCACTGATTATAGTTAATTCATGATATCATAGAAATGAGACTCTGGTACATTTTAATCTGGTTTCATAAGATCCTGGCTAAGGTGCCAAATTGCCCAATAGAGAGCTACATCTATGTATCCCAGATCTCAAATTCATTATGTCACTATATATATTCATTCTTTTCTATTCCTCTGACCACTTTAACCCTGGCCTTTTCCTACATTCAGTCTATGCTATAATTGTCTCCCTCACTGTACTAAGGATATTCACACATCATTCTTCATCATATCTCTTTTGCATAGAACATTATTCTTTTAGGTGTAAGATCCTTTCCAGTCAAGGTAGCAACTATTCTCAAAAATTTCAAATTCTCCCAGAATCATTTCAATCACATTATAAACCATATACTAACTCAGATGAAAAAGTGGAAAATTATACTCACCTCTTTTCTTGACCCCTTTTGGAGTTAAATAAGCATACTAGTTTAACCTAAAAACTGTTTTACACTAGCATCTTTCTCCATTTAATCTGACACTATAATGATCTGTAACTCATTTTGTAGTTTCGATTTTCTCATCAATCTCTATCTACTCTCCATACTGCCCAAAATATATATTTTTTTCCAAATGAAAATCCCTTGAGCAGTCATTCTTACAATCCTAAACAGCTCCTGGTTGCTTACTGGAAATTGAGAAACTATAGTATGCACAGTAAATAAATCTTTTACAATTTAAATTTATGCTACAATTGTCTGCCCCACTATACTAAGGATATTCACACAGTATTCTCCACCATATCTCTTTTGTATACAATACTGTTCTCTCAGGTGTACGATCCTTTCCAATCAAGGTACCATCTTTTCTCAAAAATCTCCAGTTCTCCCAGAATTATTCCAATCACTGTATTTCCATAGTAGTTTCCTATGTATCTCTGTTTAAAAATACATTGAACTATTAAATTTATTACAGTTCTGTATCAGGATAACTATTGGACTAGGCCAAAATAGTAGTCTGTTTATCTTGCTTTCCACATATGGAATTACAGCAAACCAAAAGTTCTTCGAATATGGAATATGTTAAATCATTTTCTTCATCCCATATTAGATTTTTTAGTCATGGTTTACCACAATCAAAATGATACTATTCATTAGGTTAAGGACTCCCATCTTTGCTCTAGACTGTTGCATGGATGTTACATAATGAATTTTCCATTTTGGCTATTGCACTTTTCAACTCTAGAATTTGTTTGAAATTATCATGCTTTCTATCTTTTTACTGATATTTTTTATTGGATGAGACATCTTCATCATATCTTGTTTTACTTCTGTAGGCAGTGTTGTTTATGACACTGCATCTAGTTATACTCCCTGCTTTGAAATCTTAGTGTAACAACTTCTGACAACTAGTCCCTGTACAAGGCAATTTCCGTTGCCTATTTTTTTTTTTCTGTGTATAGGTTAACTTTTTCTGTTTCTTTTCAATTTTCATTATTTTGTATTGAAATGATCTTTAAGACAATATGTTTAAGTACCTTTGGTTACTTATAAGTCTGGTACCTCCCCCAAAGTTGTCTAGTTTTGTCCTTGTTAAATTGGGCAGTACTTCAACTGCTTGAGTAGGGTTATTAGCCCTTTAATGTAAAGTATCTATGTCATTCCTCTTAGGGTTGCCCTTGGGTATTCACATAGTCATGCAAGGTCTAGTAGATTTTACTGAATAAATGTTTTTTCTATTTTCTATGTGTCCTCAGGACAAGTCCCAAAGATTATACATGGTTGAGTTTTGGGTAATTTTAACAAATTATGATTGCTTTTTGCTGGAGAGGACTTAGTAATTCATAACTTTGTCAAGGATCCAATAACCATCTTTGAAGTAAAAACAGAATAATAGAATATGGATGACCCAATAAGATACAATAATTTATAGAAGGTCTATTCGAAAGTTAAATTCAATGGGCAGATATAAAATCAAGTTCAATCAAATATAACAGCAAAACAAGACAAAGTAGGGTCAGCTCCTGGGTGGTTGAAAATGACAAATTTTTGTCCACTGTGTTACACAGGCAATATCACTGTCCTTAAGTAAGATTTACAGATGACCAGTACATCTACAGTGACTTAAACCACACTGTTAACAAAGCCTTGAGGCTAGAAACCTGGTTATAATTGTATTTATTTATGAACACCTGCTCTGAAGGACCAAACATCTGTCATTACTCAGTTTCCCAAGAACTGAGGCATGGTGACAGACAACCACTTGGAGGAGGGTCTTAACAAACTTTGATCTAGTCCTGGATCTGCCAATATTCAGATCAATACCGGATATCTTGAGCACTGTCAATGCTGTTCCATTCAGGGCTCCAAAGGAATATGAACCTTTTTAAGCTGATGACTTCAATGCTGTTCCATTCAGGGCTCCAAAGGAATATGAACCTTTTTAAGCTGATGACTTCAAGGAGGTGCGTGATCTCCGGGGAAAACAAAGATATGAAATATATGTATATATAAATTAATTAATTAATAAAAAGAAAAATAAAGTTTTTATGCAGAACAAAAAATTTAATGAGTTGATGACTTCCAAAAGGGGAAGTGAGGGTCATGGGCAGCCACTGGATGTGAATCCACCTGACCAAGTACTAACATGGATAAAATACTATTTGATAGTCCTGGCATCCTCACTTCCTTTTACATGTTACACACCCTTTCTTGAGAAACTAGCTGGTCGCTGTTCTTTAGGAAGTCATGGGTCATTTCCAATCTTAACTGATTGTCAATTATTAGATTTATCGGGACTTTCAATTCTGTTCCATTGGGCTCTGTATCTTTTACGATGTCAGCACCATATTGTTTATTATTGCTTTGTTACATGGCTTGAAATTTGGAAATCTAAAATACTTTAAGCTTAGTTCCAAACTATACAGAATTTTCTTAAAATATTAAAAGTAGATCTGCCTTATGACTCAGCAATTCCTCCCCAGGATATATTCTAAAGGATGTCATTCTTGACAACAATCATGGAATTTGAAGGAATTATACTAAACAAAATAAGTTGAAAAGAGAAACACAAATGCTGAAAGATGTCACTTATATATGGAATAGAGGGAAATGAAGGGTCAAATAAAACTGAACAATACCAACCCTAGAAATCTGGCTGCAGAACTGAACTTACTAGAGGGGTTGAGGAACAGGGGAAAACTGGAAGGGGAGGAGCCACAACACACGCTGGTAGAGGACTCCAAGAGCATTGGTGGTAGGTGTGGTATGGTAACTTGCATCTGAAGAATATGATCCTATACCTCTAAATAATATAAAACATTGTAAACCAATGTTACTGATGTAAAAAAATTAAAATGCAAATTGAGAAGGGGGAGATTTCAGATTATTCTTCCTAATCACTTACTGCTTTGAGAGAAACACTACTAAAAATAGAGTAGGAAAATAAGAACAGGGAAATAAGAATAGACTTTCCATAGTGGGTAATCTGTATGCACAATTGTTCACTGGAAAGTTTGGAATTCCCTTTGATGGGACTTTCAGAGAGAATGTACAAACAGACATCAGTGCAGCTGAGGAAACATTCCACAACTGGGGCTCATGTGGTGTTCTGATGAATGTATTTCCAGCTATCAAACTATCATGTTCTTTCAGGCACGAAAAAAATATTTGTAACTAACCCTTCCCCCTTCCTCCTTTCCATTATCCTCTGGCTGTGGAACTTTCAAAACACAGCCCTATTCATCATGGGTTCCATTCTCTAGTGGTTTCAGAAAAGCAGGTGTGGAGAAGTTCCTTTTAGATATCATTGATGCTGTGTGCTTACATAGATGTTCAGAAGTGTTGAATGGTGGAATGTGGAGTACTGGGATTACCCATCACGTTAATAACTGCTAGGATGTTCCACTCAAGTCTCCATCTTCAGAAAGATACTCATTCTTCCAGAAGAAGTGACTGCTAAGGACAGAACTACCCTGGGAAAACAACCCTGAAAATGGGGGTGTCCTCAAGCAAGAATATGCTCTATTTTGAGTTCACTACTGATTGATCAGGAGTACAAAGCACCTTTCCCTTGCCAACTTCACAATTCCAGAAACCCCCCTTGGGTGAGCTTAGACCTTTGGCAACAATTGAATTCCAGTCCAATTTCTCTATCTGCCAAATTCTACTACCTTTTTTCACTCAAATGTTCTTCCCTGCCTTACTCCTCAATTGCCCTTCTAGGTCATTTCTACATTTGAAAACTGCCTTCCCTCATCTAAAAATAGGTCTGAATTCCCTTAAGAGTGAAAAGGGGGTCTTTTGTGCAATAATCTTTAAGTGGCCTTTTACCTTTAACATGTTATGATTCTAGATCTAGTTTGTCACTCTCCTCTCACAGTTATATTTGCTCACTTTAGTCTGTCATGGGTTGGGAAAACAAATTAATTGTTCACAATCACTAAATAGGTTTTGTGTTAAATGGAGAGTATGAGTTCAAGTGCATGGCCACTCATTTAGCATTGGAGCTACTTTGACAGACTTTTAAAAATTAATCTAGATCCTAGTCAATATTCTAGATAATTTAGATCATGGGTAGTGGCTGTATGATAATTGCTATAATTTATTTTGAGGGCAGTTACTTTGCGAAATGTTAGAAAACAATTAAATGAAGTACCTACACTAACAGCTTTTACTGTTTAGTAAAAAAGACAAATGCTTATAGAATTTTATGGAAATTGAAGTGACAAAGGTGGAATAATATAGAACTGTGTGCAATACATTAAGTGTTATAAATATTCATTATAAAATTACAATTTTATAAAGTAGAAGAATAAACAGACATAATTTAAAACTGAAGAATTAAAAAGAACTTGATGTTGATACATAAAGATACCAAAATAAAAGAGTATTTTAACAATCAAAATATTCTATTTGAAAAAAAATCAAAATATTCTATTTGTAGATATTCTTAAAGAAAATTTTTAGTATTTTATTGAATATCTGGAAATTCTGTTAAACTAGGAAGAAGGAATTTTATTGAATATCTGGAAATTCTGTTAAACTAGGAAGAAGGAACACAGAAATCTTTTAAAATGTAAGAGAAATTCAAAAGCATATCTGATATATATTGCAGGTCCACAATATAAATGAAATATAGGACTTCTTAGGAAACCACTTTTCTTAAAGGTTGATGTATAGTTATCATAAATTCCAATTTTAAGATGTATTTAGGGATTATAGTAAGGTTTTACAGATTTGGGTTTATTCTCACAATCATATCAATGATAGAGTAAGTCACAATATCCTTAATGTTAGATGCTTCCTTCTATGATAAATGCTGACATTTCAAAGTCATTTAGCATCTTGAAAAGGTTACTTTCAGAGCAACTACAGTTACCCAGGCCTTTATATAGACTTTAAGTATTGTTATATAAATGATACATTGTACCAAGCACTGCTGGCTTGGGTGTCTATAGAGTCTTGCAACTATCAGAAGTTTTACTTGCTGTAATGACAAGACCAGAGACTACAAGTTCCAAGAATAGAGGAAAATAAAGAAAAAGTCTCTTTGTTTGAAAATGACACATTCAAATGGTAATTCTAGCTCAATCAGATGAATAAGAGTGACCTTAGTTTGACATGTGAGAAGACAGACTTAATGGAACATTTGTCACTAAGCTCCTTATTTTAAAATACACAAAGACAATCAGCAGTTATTTTTTGTTGAGCAAATAATGCAACAATCAAAAGAGGAGAACAAATGGTGACAGCTAAGGAAAAAAAACTAGTCTTATTTTTTAAAAATTGTAAATGACAGGAACCATATTGCTCATAGAAAAGAATTATTTCAAAGAAGTGTGAGTGAATTCCTACCAATTGAACTTATATAGGTTCCTTGTAGAAAAGAATATTTTACTCCTCAGTAATGTCTTCACTGAGGTAAAATGAATTTATACTAGTCATGATATAATTTACTTTTAAACCAATAGAGAATGTCACCATTCTTGGAGATGTATTAAATTTTATGGCGTTGTTAGAGTATTTCTGACAGATACCTTCTTCATTTAGTCTGACCATAGTAACACTCTCAAAGTAGAAATTATCAGAAATGTCAAAGGAGAACTATTAGAAACTAAACTGAAAAAATCTAGCCATCATTAATCATTCAATCTCAAAACAGAAATCCAATTTCTAAAGAAAAGCTTCTGTCCTGATAAATGGAAGAATTTTTTATTTGCTGCTTGTTTTTGCTGAGTGTGTTGTCACTCAGAAGCAAACTTACATCTAATACAGAAAGTTAAACTGAATCTGAAAATTGGAAATCAAATTCAATACATAATATTCATAATTCTAGCTTTATCAAATTATGTCAAAAATAAAATCACACAGTATAATGTCACATGACTCAATGAATTTAAATGAGGGTAGCTAATATTTCATATGCTGACAATACTCATTAATCAAAGGAAATAGTAATACTTTGAGGTCTTTAACCTTAGCATAATATATAGCTATATAAAATCTGCCTGCTGCTTCTGGTTACCCATTCATTGCCTCTCAGCTCCAAATTCACTCTTAATTGTCTGCACTAGGAAAATGATACTGTGTCCTTTAAATTTTTTGGTTGCCACCTATTAGTAAAGAGAGCTGGATAGACAATTCAAGAGAAAAGGCTCTGTTTCCTAGTTCTGAGGTGCCTATGTGTTCTTTTTTTTTTTTTTAATTTTCTTTTCAGGTTTTTTATTTAATAATTATATATATATATATATATATATTTCACATCTTTGTATTCCCCAGGGTTCACCCCACACCTCTCCTTCTTGATGTTCCTGCCCTCCCCCCCAAAACACAAACACACCTACTTTTGTACTTTAGTTTGGTTGCATACCTGAGTGGGGAATTTTCAGAAAAGCATTAAAATAGTTCAATAAAAATGTCTTTCAACAAATGGTGTTAGAAAAAATAATATATATGGGGGAACAAAAAGAATCTTCACTATAGCCACCCAAACAAACAAACACGGGTGTTCTTCCTTTGCCCTGCTGCTAGTCAACTTCTGAAGCCTGGATGACTGCAGTAAAGATTCACTCAGATATATGGGTCACTAATTTCTGTCTATATCATTCCTTTAATCTTTTGTATATCCTTAAACTAATATGGTAGACTTGAATATGTAGCTCTGAAAAATTTCATGAGTTAGTAAAATTTAACCCAGGATTAGAAACAATCTTGTTGAAATTAAAACATTTTCTAGTTAATCCACTTTGAGGAATTGCTTATAGTGTGATCACTGGGCAAAAGCCTTAGCTAACATAGAACAAGACAACAGGTGAAGAAGATTCAGAATTTAATTAGTGGCTTAAAAAAAAAGAAGAGAAAACTCGAATAAATAATGGAAGCTCTTTTTAGGAATTGTCAACTCTAATTCAGTATCCAGACAAATGTGGGCCTACATAAATGCTACTTTTTTTTAAAGGTATTTATTTAAGTTACTAAAGAAAACAGGTCTACCTATATACATATAGTCCTCCATGGCTGCTCCTTTCCAAAATTTTCCAATGACTTTCAAACATTTCACAACAGGTTAAAAAGATGCTAAGAATGTGTCTCAGAGACTGCTCTAGTGGGGAAGATTCTAAAAGTGTTTTGCAAGCATTTCAACATGGGTGAGTTCTTTACTGGTCCTGTTAAAGAATATTGGAGCCTTTGGTGAATTTTACAGGCTTTAGTGCTCTGTCAGGGAACACAAGCATACCAGGCAGGAAGGCTGGGCCAATTGCCTGGCAAGCAGTCTCTCCAGGCAGCAGGGGCAAGAGGTTGGAACCCCCCAACCCCCAAGAATCTTCATGTTCTTTCTCTGGGCCCTCTCTTGCATTCCCCTTGCTTTAACTCATTTTGATATTATCTCTGTGCTCTCCATATTCTGCTCTCTCTTCACACTCTCTCCTTTCTGTCCCCACCTCTTAATTGCCACCTTCTAGACAAAGGTGAGCCCACTCACACATGTGCACACCCACTGGGCCAGGCAGGTGCAATCATGGGGAGGGTTCAATACCACAGGTTCTGGTCATAGAGGCTACTGGAGGAAAAGCCTGACCAACTCATTTACCCTACAGTGAGGTATAAATTCTACCTCTTTTTCAAATAGAACTGCTCTTTTTTTACAAACTTGACTCTACTGATTTTTTTGTCGTTATCTGTAAAAAGAGTTCTGTGGCTTAAAAGAATGATATCACTCAATGATGGAATCCAAAGGGCTTCAAATTCTTCTGATCCATTTCTGTGCTTGACCTCAGTGACTCAGTGGAAGGATTCTGGGAGATAACAGTGGTGTGAGGGAAGGAGGTCAAACAGTGTGCAGTCATCTCATAAAGCCCTTCCTATTTTAAATAATAGAGAATGATGTCCTATGAGGTCACACAACAGGGGTTAGAAGGGGGGGTGCACTTACAGGAAGCAACTGCAGCAGGAAGTAAACTGATTGGAATCCCAGTATGTCCTGTTCTAAATTACCCTTTCCTATCACCTCCATACCTTATGAAGGTGTGGGAGGAAAAAAGAAAACCTTTCCCTAGTGCTATCTTCAAAAGCAGAGACATTTCCTGCATGTATTTCTAAGACAAAAAGCTTCCAAATGTATTTACAAGGAAAATGATGACATGATATCCTGGAAAGTGATCCTGACTCAATTTTATCTTTTCATACCCTAGTGAATATCAAATTTTCTCAGTCCCTGAGAGGATACAGTTTTCTGAGAAGAGTTTAAGTGATAACATATCTTTTCCATTCTAGACTTAACATCATACTTTTAATCCCAGTTTCCCCAATATATATATAATTAACTGCTGATGGGGCTCACCATATTTTTGAAAAACTACTGTCTTTTGGAAAAATGTGAGTTCCATAGTGTAGGGTAAGTGAGTTAGACAAACTTTTCTGCCATTAGCCTTTATATCCAGCACCTGGGGTATTGAATCTTCCCCATGATAGTGCAGTCCAGTGGAAGTGTGCATGTGTAAGTGTGCACACCTGGGTCTAGAAGAAGGGGGAACAGAGATCACACACCCATGAGCATTAGAGAGCATGAGAGAACCAGAGAAAGAACCAGAGAAAGACCCAGAGAAAGGCAAAAGGTGTAGAGACTCCTTAGGGCAAGGAGTTCACTTACCTCCTGTTGTCCTCCCCCTCCTCCCTCTGATGAACCTGAGGTCTGAGGCCTCCCCTACAATTGCCAAGGATTCATTACAGTACACAATTAGGCAATAGATTTTTTAATTTCAATCCCCATACACTCTAATATCTAAACACATTTATTTTAAATTTCATAAATATGGGCTTCTTTAAACTCTAATTAAAATACTGGAAAGACCTTTTCATATACTTTTCTTAGAGGATAACTCTGTGTGACTCAAAGTTATTTTAGTTCCTGCTAGGCTTCCAGAATAAGATTCATGTATTCTAATCCTGCCTGTCTTTTGGGAGATGATGTAAGTAACAGGGTATAGGATAAAGTGGTTTTAAGGTTAGTTGATGTATTTTTAGCTAGACAAAATTATGATTATGTTGTCCCTTGATTTTCTTCTCTTTTGTTAACATCACTTCCTTTCTACCTATTTATTGCTTAGGAGGGCACATAATTCTAGAAGATTTGTGTTATTATAATTTACACATTATAATATACATTATAATGTTTATATATTGTATTGTATATTCTAATTTATAAATGAGAAAATATTCCCCTTTCATCACCCCACCTCCAGCATTTTCCCAGGCACTGTTGTACATAACTGTTAGACACATTTTTGTTGAACTAGACTGGCTTTGGTTTAAGAAAGAGTAACACTCTAATGGCTCTGTATAAATATAGCACTGACTCAGGATAAAAAATAATTCCTTGGAAACTGTCAATATGGAAGCTATTAAATTAAAGGTGAATATTAGAACAAATTACTTAACTTTGAAAATAGCTGCTGTGTGAATTTTGGTGATATAAAAGTGAACTTTGTAAATAAATTTCATCATATTTTTCTAATTAATATTTCAAGCATGTTAAATGGATGGTGTATCAATTTCTATATAATTTGCTGGCGATACAAAGAAACCAAACTATATTTGTGTTGAGGGACACCCAGTATACAGAGATATATACATGCAAATAAATAATTGCAATACAGTGTGGAAATTACTTTTTAGATACCCTATAGTAGTAGAGTTATAAGGAGATGAAACAACAAAGTAAAATAATAATAATAATAAGCCAACAGAGATTTTCCAGGAAAGAACATTTTTAATGGAATTATAAAAAGGAAAAAAGGAAGAAAAAGCTAATGTTTATCTTGTATACTATAAATTAAAAACATTAAAAATTTTAAAGTTAATTCTTCATAAAAGCTATTAGTTTGGAAAATATTTGCCTCTTTATGACTTGACAAGTGTCTTATTCCTTCATAAATTTGAATCAGTTTCAATATTATATCATTTCCACTTTTAATTTCATTAATTTCTAAATATTCTTTTAATATAAATATTTTTTACTGGTGTCCATATCTGGGATTGTGGCATAACTTCACCAAGATCACGTTCCTTCTTTAAGTCAATAGTTCACCTTCATTAAGTACTGGTCACTGCATGCCTAGATTTTTGAATATAGGCATGTGTCAGCCTTTCCATGGCTGACTATTTTTTCTATTATGCCATTTTCATTAATTTCAAATTTCATCTCCTGTATTATTTTACTTCTTTGCTGAACTTTTATCTTTATTAATCAGTTCCTTGTTTGATAATTATTTTTTTGTAAGATGTCAAATAGGTTTATCACTAGGAGAAAAAGAGATAACACAACTACCTGTTTTGTTATCTGTACATGAAATAAACAGAGATGTATGGTTAATGATCACTGACAGACTTTAAATAAGGTGATATTACTAATCACATTCCTGCAGTAAGAGAGTTACATTTTGTGGTTTGAAGGGTTTGTAATTTGTAATTTACCCAATTATTAATAGTTATTATATTGTGGTAATGGATATTTGAGACTTGTTTTTGGATAACTGGTTTTATTTAAATCACAATAACTGAAAATTGTTTAGAGAAGAATTATATAACAAAGACACACAAAGAACTAACACAACTTAACAAAAACAAAGCAAAAAACCCAGTTAAAAAATGGGGAGAAGATCTAAAAAGACACTTCTCCAAAGAGGAAGTCCAAATGGTCATCAGGCACATGAAAAACTGTTCAAAGTTATTAGAAGTAAGGGAAATGCAAATCAGAACCACAATGAGATACCACCTTACACCAATAAGAATGGCCCACATCCAAAAAACAGACAAAACATGCTGGCATGGATGTGGAGAGAAAGGAACACTTTTACACTGCTGGTGGGAATATAGACTGGTCCAGCTACTATGGAAAGCAGTGTGGAGGACCCTCAAACTAATGAAAATGGAACTACCATTTGACCCAGCAACTGCTCTTCTGGAAATCTACCCAAAGGAGACCTCAATGTGGGTACAAAGGGACACCTGTGCTCAAATGTTTATTGCAGCACTATTTATAACTTTAAGGACATGGAAACAACCCAAATGCCTCAAAACAGACAACTGGATGAAAAAGATGTGGTATATATACAAATAGAATATTATGCATCAATTAAAAATGGCAAACTTGATGATTTTTTGGTAACATGGATGTACCTAGAAGAAATCATATTGGTAGAAACAAGTCAGAAGGGAAAAGACAGAAACCAAATGGTTTCACTAATATATGGACAACCAAATGAAAGGGGAGGACCAGCTGGAGTGGTCAGGGAGGGGAGGGGACCAGCTGGAGTGGTCAGGGAGGGGAGGTGGTGGGTGACTCCCAGGGATCACAATGATGTGAAATATATATACATATATATATAATTAAAAAAACAGACTGAAGCAAAAAAAAATAAAATAAATAAGGACTTAACTATTTTACTTGGATGTTTAAAATATAACCTTTACTAAAAAATGTTATATGGACATTAACATGTCCCAGAATTTCTAGGTTATCTAATATATCTAATATATGATACCCTTAAACTAAAATCTAGGGCCAAGGTTTGGTGTACAGTAGTAGAGATTTTAAAAGTGACTCATGTTATAGTAACTGTGATTTCTATTCAAATATACATTTTCGTATCAGATTTGGTGAAATTTCTTTAATGAAACATATGCACAAGTACAATGTGCTATAAATTTTAGTAATCTTCAAATATTCAGAAAATGTTTTTTAGACAGTGTATTTTTAAGTACTTGACTGAACTTCACTCATCACAGTATGTTAGCATTTTCAAAGAGTTGATGTTACAGAAAAGAGCACTGAATATGTACATTATCTGACTTGGGGAAAACAAATAAATTTTGTTTAAATGTCTGCAAATATAAATGGAGCTCTTAGATTGCACTATTTCCAATACTTCATATTGTATGTATTTGTAAGAGTTTCAAAAGCATTCCTAAATGGCATATTGAGGAGTTATATCTGATTATCTTTTGTGTGAAATTTTTAATATCTCAAATATATCAATTCATTTATTTAAAAAATTAGAATTCTTACAGATTGCTTCCAAGTATTAACAAGTGTCTGAGGTAAATCAGAAAAAAAATATTTTTAAAGGTTTACTACCGCTAATAACATATTAATAATCCGATATTATCTTTCACAATCCTCTTAATGTTTCCATGACTCAGGAAAATATGATCATAATTTTTATTTTACCAAAAAGAAAGCAAGGAAGGAAGGAAGGAAGGAAGGAAGGAAGGAAGGAAGGAAGGAAGGAAGGAAGGAAGGAAGGAAGGAAGGAAGGAAGGAAGGAAGGAAGGAAGGAAGGGAACTGGGGAACTGTGTTCACAACAAATCTGCAAAGGGAGAGAGTGGAGATGATCCACAAAGGCCATTGGTGGATGCCTACCCTCTCTGAGAAATCTCATTACAGAAAACGACTGGGAGCAAAGCCCCCCAAGTCAGAAAGCAGAGCTATGGGGTGAAGAGACAACGGATATACAGGGAGAATGGACTGGAACAGGCAGCCAGCAATGACATTGCATTGTTAAACCTCAAATGAGCACGGACAGGCTGCCTATTGCAAAGCTAAGACTACACGCACAGAATGATGGGTACCAGGAACACAGTCCCTCACCTGTCAAATAGACACAACCACAGAAAAGGAAGACAGATCTATGGACTGAACACAAATCATCAAACGACGAGAGAGGAGTCTGAGTGAACAGACGGGCCGTCAGGGGTTGAGTGGGGGGGAGGGAAGGCATTCCAGCAACCATTTATCTATGGAAGAAATTATAATTTTAAAAATTGAATAAAACAATAAAGAAAAAAAAAACATTAAATCCAATACCACATAGGTTGTAAGTATAATATGGTATACATGGCTAGATTTGGTTTACATTAAAAACATTGACTCAGACTCTGGGAGTAAGTTAAAGATTTTACTTTTAATAAAGAATATTTTTTGTTATTTATAAAAATATTAAGCTTTCCCTGATTTTGATATGAAATTCATATTGATAATTAACGCATACAATAAGTGAGGCTCTCTAAATGCCAAGTCAGCAATAGCTTTACTGAGCTATATCTAATCCAAATCTACCTTAATAATGTGGAACTTCTTAAAATAAATATTTTGATCGCAAAAAATTAAGTAGAAATTACTTCATATCAAATAAAATGACAAAAAGAATGTACTTAATTTAATAGTGTGTAATGTTTTAATTTGCTCATGATAGATTGTTTGGGCATTATTTTTAGCAAAGTCAATTTTGTCAGTAAAAATAAACACTTAAAATATTTTTAAAAAGATTTAGACCACTAAAATACTTCACTCTGCTGAAACTATTATCTTAGCTTCCAATTCTTTTTCTACCTAAAAAAAAAAAAAAAAAAAAAGTTATACTTCTGATCTATTCATTTTTTTTCAATATAGAACTGACAAATATTCCTGTACTCATGGAACTTAATTCAGTTGAGATAGACAACAGTTCTAAAAATTCACCTTATGAATTCAACTTTAAATATACTTTTCCCTTAGAGTAAAACGACTGCCTCTGATCCTCAAAACCCGCCATTTAGTCAGCAAATGCTGAACTCTAGAATAAGCAATATATATTTTTATGTTATTGCATCTCCCCAACAAGAATTCTTATAAAGTTTTCCCATCTTTCAGATTTAACCAAACTTTACCTCTTCAGTATTAAATATGTGACAGTTCTGTGACATTGTATTATTTAACATTGTGTATTTTTGGAAACCCTGGCTCTATATTATACTTCTTATTAAAAAAAAAAACACACATACTATCTGATAGGGTCTTGTAAGTATAATAGCTCTCCATTAATATAAGGAAATATGGGCAACTTCTAATACAAGAAGGGTCCAGGAGGGCTAGATGCAGTTACAGAAACTTTTCACAAATCAATAATTATGTTGCTTTTTAAACAATGATATATTTTCCCTTTAAAATGAGTGTATGAAGTAGTACACTTTAGTTATTTAAAATTCTTGAACTACCCATGTTCTACAACCAGAAAGTGAAGTTTGCCCTTTTCATTCATTCATCTGTTCGCATTAGGTCAAATACTTTCAATTGCAGAGATTAGACTCCATGATGTATATCTAATGTTCCCAGAAGGAAATCTCAGTGAATAAAATCACTAGTCAAGGTTCTCTATATTTCTTTGGTCAACGTTGACTACCTGCTTGAAATACGCTTTCTGACCTTCCTGATTGGAGTCAATGATTGTTTTTAGAGAAGGTAATTGAGTCTAATCTGTGACATAAGCTAGAATTTGAGAAATAGATATTTTATAATCATAGTAGAAAAATACAATTTTTCAAATGTTTCCATATATATCAGTATCATGGATAGAAATTTCATTGACTCATTTTAATGTTCAGAAAATTTAAAGAGATTCAGAGATTCCAAGATCTAAATCCGTATTTCCACTTTGGAATATATTATGTTTCTTTCAGGGAGAATTTGGTTACAGGTTTCTTCATAAGGGACCTAGGAACAAATTTGGAGATTTCTGGAAAGCAAGAAGATAAACGCTGAAATGAGGAAAAAACAGACAAAATTAGAGATTGGATATTCTTAATTTTGTACTGAAATGTTCCAATAGATTGGCAAGGCAAAGTGACAAAAATCTGAGTAGAAGTCAAAACAGGTACATTGTAAAATCTGTCCATAAATGTCAGAGAGAAACTGATAGGTATTTTGCACATAGTAAGTACCAGATACTACATCATGTTCCTGAAGTTACAACAACAATATGAAGTAGATAGATATGTGTAAATTTTCAGAAAAAGATAGCAATCTCAGAGAACATGCTAACTGACATCTTACATAGTTAAGTAACAGATGGGCTATTTTAAAAATTTGCCATGACTTCAAAAAAATTGCTGTGACTTCACTGGTCATATCACTGCAACCCATCAGCCACATTCTATCACATTGGTGTTCAGAGACAGGTCATTCTTTCCTTTAAGGAAAAGATGTGGGAAAATAAAGGGTTCCATGACTAAAGATATTGTTGGAGCTTGAATTCTTCACTGATAGACATACACTCAAGGAAATCCCTATCTATAAAATTTAAATTGATTCTTACTTTATTCATATATATTTTTGTCTAAATGTTCTTACTTGAGTGAACTCTACTACTCTCCTATTCAGCCACAATGGAGCTCTCTTATGAGGATGAAAAATTCTGCAATGACTAATGTCATTTTGTTCATTAGACATGCATTAACAAGAGTTACCTAGGATAAAGTTGAAACTTTGGGCAGCAAATTAATCGACCTTTTCCTTATAGTAGAGAATCTGAGGTAATACGAATATAAGATGAGATGAAATAATAATATAATATAATATCTACTTTATAAAAATGAAAAGAGAATTTGAGGAAAAGTAACCAAAATGTTTTCCTGGACCATTTCTGGGTTGCAGATTTACCTCTTGTCTGAGATCATTTGGTTCTTCTCCACAAATTAGTTTCTGGGATGAGAATATACCATATAGGAATTAGGACTTTGCAGAAGAGATAGGAGTGACTCCATGGCCTTAAGAATAAGCAATAGCAAGACACCCATGTTGACAGGAGTCTGAGTTTCTGGGGATGGGGGTGGAAAGGGGGGTAGTGTGATGTTTTAAGGAATTTTTAAAAGTCAATAAAATAAAATTTACAGAAAATATCGCTTCCTCAATTACAATGGAATGTACTAGCTATTAGAGATTTAAGATGAAGAATGAACATAAACATAAAAGCTTCTCTAAAAAAGGTCCATTCTAAGTGTTTCTAAAGCTAATAAAGACAACTAGCCCAATGATAATTATAATTCACTGTGTGCCTATAGCATGTTGGTAAATGTGAAATATATTTCTATTGTTTTCTTTAGTACAAGCATATTAAAGATGAGAAAAGTAAGACTCAAGAGATTTTTACTTGCTCAAAGCCATATGCTGCATAAAAGTCACAATCAGAATTTGAACCCTTGACTCCAGGATATTTCTGCCAAGATAATAAATGAACAGTGATGAAAAAAATTAAGATTCTTAACACCTTCACTGTTTGTTATTTTTGTAAATGTTTTCCTAACTAATAACTATTGTAGTTGCTATTGTTGCTGTAATAAATTTTTGTAAATTTAGTGCTTTAAAAACACAATAACTAGATAAGAAATTTCCATAGGTACCAACATGCTAAAATTAAGGTATAAGCTAGTTTCTATACATTACCTCAAAATAGTAACATGATCCAACTAGTTTCATGTTATAAAATAAGAGAGTCCCATTTTCTCAATGCCTATTTCAGAGAAAAAGAAACCAAGGCAAATGTGTCTAAGTTCATACAGCGTGTGATAAGCGTCAGACTAGTAAAAACTAAAATATTTGAAAGCAGGGTCAGTCTGTTCTAATATTTTTGGATTTTAAGAGAAGAAGCTGCAAGGAAATATATTTGACTTCATAGTTGAGGGTACAGAAATGCAGAAGGGAAAAATTACAGAACCTAAGAGGATATTTTTCTATCCTAGAAAGAATAAGTTGAATATCTATGGCAAATGTGTCAGGGAGAAACTATCCCACATGCAAGAAATTTTTGTGAGAGCTAATATCTTGTTACCTGCTGTCAGACATTGGCTCAAGAACACCTGTCTTCTTTACTTTTATTCTATCACATAATCCAGAGTCTCCACTAATGAACTGAGATCTATATTTGGCTACTAAGAAACTGGTTCTGTCTGATTGGCATAATTTTTCTTAGTACATTTACAGTGTTATTTCACATAATGTTGTTTCCTACATCTGAGATTCCTAAAAAAATTTTTAAAGTCTAGATTTCTTTTGTGTTCTTATAGTTTTGATTTTGTTATTTCTTTTTCAAACAATGGTTGTCATGTTTTTTATAAATTGCCCGTGTTACACACTGCTTATTTCTGAACACTGAAAAGCTCATTGAGGATGCAAGAATGTGATTCATCTGTGATAAAACACATAAGCAAATTGTAAATAAGCATGTTTTTCCTACTATTTATAACTTAATTAAGCATATCCTCTATTTATTTTTTTTCTATTTTAAAGATGAATCATGTCGGTTAGAAAGAAAAAAAGGATCGGTGACATTTTCTAAATGATGTGTATATATTTTGGTGTGAGATTTCCATGCTTTAAAAATTATTTATGCCAATTAGAAGCAATTTGGATCAGTTACTTAAATTGCTTATATCTTAATTCTCTGCTCTAAAAAAATGAAAATAGCAACATAACACATTTCAAAGTATAGCAGTGAGACCTGGATATAATATAGTACTTCATATAAAGAACTATGACTATTTTATATGAAAATTATTCTTTACCTCCAGTAATTTTTATATTTTTTATACATGCACACACCTTTCTAATCTTTGTTTACGTATTTAGAATCCATCGGTAATAAAACATATTGACTCTGGGTGTTGACTTCTTACACAAATAATAGATGCTACAAAATACTTTTTAAAATTCTAGTCTATTCTAGACTATTCTAGATACTTCTGATATTTTGTAGCATAAATTTTGGATCTGTGCCTAAGCCTGAGAGCTAACTAAAATCCCCTTCATATTCATCATCTATGTAATTATACCTTGCATAATCAGAATTGCATCTTACAATATTGCCTCTCATATTCAATGAAGTAGTTTTATTCTGAATCAACCAACTTCTCAATAACAATCTAAATAAAATCTATCAGTTGGCATCAGTAAGTATATCATTTTTTTCAGGTCAAATGAATTCACCTATTCCCTTTACAGTGCTTTGATTAGGATTAAAGCTTCAGGTATAATCTCATCACTTTAAATAATTATGTTGCACACATATTTATAAGATAAAAGTTTTTAAATGTCAGATTCATTTTTAAAACATTTCGAACAGGGGAATTTTGGTATTTTTCTCCCCTAATCATTTTTTTCAAAGAATCACAAATATAATGTACATTTAATAAATTAATAAGAATATACAATAGCTAGGTAGGTTGAATAAATTCCTTTTATTTTTAAAAATTATATAAATGAAGAAAAGAGAAAGGATGGAAATGACAGAAATATAAATGGAACTCTAGAGACTAAAATACACATCAAAGGAAATTTCATTATCCTCTTCAGTGAGGTATAGGATGGGACATTTAGCAATGAACTTAATGTAATATACGTTGATCTTGATGCATGATCAAAACAATATGTTATAGTACAATGCTACTTCAATTAAAAAAAGGAAAGAAAATGGTCAAGTTAAGGGCAGTTTCAGAAATAAGTCAATGGTGGATGCAGTAAGTGCCAAGAATGTAAGGGTGACAAGAGGTTGTTAACATAGGAAGAACTATGATCAGGAGAACAGTTCTTATCTAGTCCTTTGCCATCACAAGAAAGATGGCAAACAGGGCTGGGAGGACCCCCTACAGTGCAATAAATATTATCTTAAAAAAATGAGACATCCTCTGGAGAAGGCATCTGGAAGGTACAAGGTTAGGAGAGGGGATCAGAAAATTTCTCCTGAAAACCAACAAAGACATCTATGAAGGAAAAATCACAGGGGTCAATTATTTCTGATCAAATCAGTTAAGCATCGATCTTCCAAAGAGAAAACTGTCTGAGTTTCCTACAGGTACTTTGCTCTTTTAGTCAAGATTTTAGTCTATTCCCATCAATTCAGTCTCACCAAAGAACCTCAGCACTGCCAAATCTAACATGAAATTATTCTTCTTCTCAATATCATCATTTGAACATATTAAAAATAATTAGTCTTTGTTGGAAGCATTTCCTCACGTGACTTCTGAGATTTTAAAACTTTTCTCCTTTTCTTAGCCTTTTATTTTTAAGTTGAGCTTTCTTCCTTGAATCTTTATCCCTTCTGCAACTACATGCATTTACTAGGTTCATATGTCCATCTCATGCCAAAATAATGATGATTTACATACACATGAGACCCAGATCCACAATTCTAGAACTATTTGACAGTTTACAGGTTAACTTCATTCTGACATTCAAAACCAGTATTGGTGTCCCCCAGAAACTATTTCTACCTGAATGTATTTCTAATTTTAGTAAATAATCCCAACTTTAACACAAATTTGTTAAGCAGAAACCTTGGCGTCATCTTTTTTTCTCTTTCACATCTAATCAATTAGGAATTCCTGTTATCTCTCCAAATTTGTTTACTCATAGTTAACAATTTTTTCACTATTCAGCTATCACAATTTCATTCCAAACTATCATTCTCATTATTTTCTGAAATTTATTTTTAATTGAGGTAATATTTGGCTACCACCAACAGGTATTATTACCATAGTGCGCTCATCAACGAATCACTCACATTCCATCACCTTAGACTATTGTGTTTTCTTTCCTCTTAGACTATACTTCAGAGCTCATTTCTAATCATTTTCTGTCTCACTTCTATTCCAACTTATAGTCATCTTGATAGCCCTCCAACTCTCTGAGACACGTAACCAAATCAGATATCACATTCCTGTTCCTTTCCTTCATTCATTCGGTTCTCTGATCAAGTGCAGCTGCCTTGAGATTTTCATCAAATACACTATCAAAAACAATACCCCTCTTTCTTAATCTCTTACCACTTTTTCTTCTCATAATAATGTCCATTACAAGACAATATATTATTATTTCTGAAGTAATATTCACTATTACTGCTTCACTATTTCTATACCTCCAGAAACTTAGAAATTTGCCTAATTTTTTTCTATTAGAAGTTTAAAAGTTTTGTCAAATAGCAAGTATTTAATAAATAGCTTTAAAATGAATACAAGAAAGTAACTTCTTGCAAATATTTTCTGTGCAGATTTATCAAGCTATATATGATACATTCACTTTAAAAGAGAATATATTTTGTATATCTCAATACTTGATTTTCTAACTACAGTTGAGAATTTAAGCTTCACAAAAAGGATATATAATCATTCCACTGAATTTTACATTAAGGATACAATATGATGATTCTTTCATGATGTTTATTTCAAATGCCATTATATGAAAAACTATGTCTATCTAATAAGAAAGCACAATCCTTATTCACATTTAACTTTCTCCATTTTAGCTACATTTAACCTTCATATATATATATACATACATACATACATATCTGTGTATAAGTATTTTAGGGATTAGGTCTCACTATGTTGCCCAGGGTTGTCTTGAACCTGCTAACTCAAGTGATCCTTAACTTCAGCCTCCCAGGTAACTGGGATTACAAGCGTGTGCCACCATGCCTAGCTTATACATATATATAAGCTTTAAAATCCAGGTAATACTGGTCACAATACTGTATATGATTCAGAAATATAGGATCCACACTTCTCAGGTCTATGTTACCACAACACACCCAAATTCAAGGTACCTATAGTCCTTCATCATAGGCGTGTCTTCACCCTCTTTTCTTCTCACACTTCCCTCCTCCTCCACAACTCAGTTTTACAGTCATATTTCTAGGGTTTGCTTTTGTTTTACAGTTTACTATCTGACTCTTTGTTCTGTTTCTTTATTTTCCACCAAGCACAAGCAACCACATGTTAATGAAATACATACATAAAAAAACCTCTCACCAACCGTTGGTGGGAGTGGAATTAGGAGCAGGCTATATGGAAAAATAGTATAGGAATGACTCTCCCCCAAATTAAAAAGGAAATACCACATGATCTGGCAATACCCTTTCTAGGCATTTCCCAGTGATATGAAAACATCAGTGTAAAAAAAAATTTGTGCATGTCTGTCTTTATAATACCATTATTCACAATAGCAAAGTCATGGAAACAACTTTAATGCTCTGTGTTGAATGACTGGATAAAGAAATTATGGACTTTTGTTTGTTTTTCTTATGTTTCATATATTAATGAAACCATTTGGATTCTGTCTTTTTTTCTGACTTGTTTCTTCAAATATGATTTCTTCTAGGTACATCCATGTTATCTCAAATTCATCAAATTTGTCATTCTTAATTGCTTAGTAATATTTCATTGTGTATATATACCACATATTTTTCATCTATTCACTTGTTTGGGGACATTCTGGTTGTTTCCATGTCCTTGCAATTAAATAGTACTGCAATAATCATCCAAGTACAGGTTTCCCTCTGTATAAGAATTGAGATCTCTTTAGTGGGTAAAATCCAGGTGATACAAAGATATAAAACTAAAAAAATCTTTAACACTAAGAAAAAAAAGATCAGAAAACAGTAAGTAGTATATTATATTTGAGATTTGAAATAATCCCTCAAATCAATCTTTCAACATCTACAAAACAATGGAGGAAAAGAGAAATAAACATGAAAACTATTACAAAATAAGAAATTGTGGATTATATGCTTGCTGGAATACCTATCTATCCTAGAAGATGAAATAACGCCTTTTGGAGCAAAATGGGTCCAACTTCAGGTGATTATGCTAAGTGAAATAATCCAGAAAGTGAAAGACAGTTACCAGATGATTTCATGCATTTGCAGAATACAAATAACCAAAGAATACAAACCAGGAAAGCACAGAAAATATAACATTCTTAAACTCTGAAAAAGATACTGGCTTCCAGAGGGATTGGTAAGAAGGAAAAGAAGATAGTGCTGGGAAGGTAATGAGGCAACCGCAGGGAACTTTGGTAGAAGAGGAGTGAAATACATGCACGCTGTTACAGGGCAAGGTGAAGGGAGTCCCAAAACCCCCGAACCTGCCTCCTCTAAGTAGGTGCTGCCATTTGCAGCATCAATACAAAACATGCTCTAAAATGTAAGACCTAAATGGAAAGGAACTTTAAGAAAATTAGTGCAACAAAGAGAAGGGAAAGACAAAGAATAGTTTCCAAATCAGACACCCAGAATTACCCAAAAATATCCAGCCAAATGGGATTAACCCAAAACAGAGCAGAAGAAGCCAAAAGCTTGCCACAAGTCGAAGGCACCTTGGGGTGGGGATGCATAGGAGGGGAGTGGAAGAGGCCCAGCATATCTGAGGTGAAAGGAGCAGAATCAAAATTTAGATAAAGGCTCTCATTGTTAATCTACCCATGAGTCTCTCACCCACATCAGTTTCAAGTATCTCCTCTCATGTCCCCCACGTCCTTGGTACCTGGTTTTTTGGGTGGGGCAGGGAACCCGGAATCTCCCTTTTCCCTGGGGACCACTGTGTTACAGTAAAAAGGTGGTAAGTTGTACCCCCAAATTATATGTTTTATTGTCAAATCAATAAAATGTGGAGAAAGTGTTAAATATAATTATGTATGGAATTATTTTTATGTTCTGGATATTCTTTTCCTGGTGATGTGTTCTTGCATAATCATATTGATCCTTATTGAAAAAAATCTGAGAATAGAAACAACTTTTCTTGAGAAAAACATGAAAAATATAAAAATAATTTTAATTGAAATTTCTTAAATTAAACATTTACTTCTATGCTTTGTTATTTTTGTTTGCTTGTCATATGAGCCATATGGGTTCAGTCTAGGTCTGGAAGATGATGTTTTATGAAATCATTATATTGGATACTTCCATATTCAGACATATTCTCTGTTTGCTAAGAGAAAAAAAATACTTTTCCATACGTTTCTTAGTATTTCAGGTTTTATGTATCTTGTTAATTAAAGGGGGCATCTGTGACCAGTTCAAAGCATTTAAAAAGAAAAGGTATTTATGGCAATATAAAAAAGAAAAGAGGATAAGATTGCCCAGTTACATATAAAACTATTTAATATGCAAGAAGCTGTAAAGATTTGGAGTTATCTGAAACTCTTGGGAGAAATTGTGTCTTTACAAGACAAAAATCTAGAAATTAAGAAATAATTCCACTGTATGCAACTTTCAATCATTAGCAGCCCAAAGTTAATTTAAAACTTTCCTTAGACAATCCTTGTGTAGCTTTTGGCACCATATGACATTGGAAGGCATGCTTTTTGCATTTCCCCCCTCAGTTTTGGGTGTTTTTTTCACACAGAGCTCTTCAGTGCCTAAGCAAGTTGCAAATTTTACTTAGAATATACTTTTTTTAAATGGTATTTTTTTAACTGAGGCAATGGTGGTATATAAGATGATCTATGATTCATGGAGAGAGATCTATGATTCACACTTCACATGTGTTACCACACCACTCCCAGTATATGATGTAGTTTACTTAATATGTCTTTCATGACATTTTGATTTTCTCTTTTCCACAGTATTATTATTATTTTCTTATTTTCTCAGAGAGCATATATTGTTCCAATGAATGAATAAAGTACAATTGTCTTTTCACTTGTTAAAAAAAAAAAAAAGAATTTGATCTAGAATATTTTTCTGCTTCAGAAAACCTAAACTTTGATCTTACCATCTTATTCTAGACTTTTCCTGATGCTATTCCATAGCATCAAGTTTTATGTTATTGATCACAAGCCAAGAATTTTGTATTTCATTTGATCTGCTTTACATTTTAGACAGAGAGCAATAGCACATGAATTAAAATTAGGAAATACGCATTATTCCTTTTCTCTGAGGTTGAATTTCTCACAGTATTCTTAACAAAATTTCTGCTTGGGTTGATCCCAACAAAATTACATTTGCAGTCATTAGTAAAGGACCCTCATGTGAAACTTCCTTAGAAATATGTGACTGTGCTTTTAAAATACAAGATTAGCCTGCTTTGCCATTCAATTTTTTGTTTGTTCTAAATGGAGAGAAGCAATCTTTGTAATATTTCCTACCTATCTGAATTCTCATATCTCTCCTTTCAGAAGATTATCAGAAATGTTTCTTCATTTCATAAAAAAAAAAAGATTCATGGTAATATGATTACTTAATTAAAAATAATTTAATGTGCTGGACTAACGGGGTGTTGAAAGAAGACTGGAAGAGATTCCTGGCAATTGATCAAGGTGCTTTATCTTTTAAGACAATACCCACATAAAAATAACTCATAAATCTGAAAGGCCAATTACTCTAGCAGAAGTGGGAACATTTTTACAAAAGAATATTGAATTAATGAGAAGAGAATTTTTAATGATACTGAAACACAGTATTCTTGAGCTTTTCCTCTTAGGTATCATTATGTGGGTCATATGCATATTTCATTGACTGTTTTTAAAGAGAACAAGAACTCTCCTCAGGTAGTCTCCATAGTATTTTAAAGCTAAAGAACTTCAGTGGAGAAATGAACAATAAATACCAAAACGCTTTAAACATTCTGAAATAGCATGCTTTTAATATAAATAACACAGTTGTGTGTTGACTGTTATTCATCATATGAATATAAATTGAATATTTTAATAGCATTGCAAGTAATTTCATGCTAATAGTCTCAGTCTTCTGAGGCACTAGATAGACACACCTAATAGCCAAATTTGTGTTGGCTATTTTCCCTATATTAAATGAACCAATTGAATCTAAAAGCATGCAATCCATATACACTTGAGATTTGACCTGTTTTACTTGACAGTGCATCATACAACTCTGGAGTATACTGTATCCCTTTGAAGGTAAGTTACTCTTTAAGTTTAAGTATAAAACATCACACACTAGGTATATTTTGTAAACAAAAATACAAAAAAAAACATTTTTATGATATTCTCAGAATCAATATCTTTTAAAGAAGTTTTTTAAGGATAATCATTGTCCTTGGTCAAAGAACTATGACATTGAATAAATAATAAGAAATAATGAGTCACATGTAGATATTGTCCAACAAATATAGGGAACAGAATTGATGCCATTAGAATAGAGGATAATGCATCTTCCACTGTATGTCTATGTTATCAAAGTCCATATGTATCCAAATAATGAAGCTGGAAATTGTTTTTATAATTGCTAACATTTTTATGCATCCTGTGTCATAATTTCAGAAATGTAGTGTGACATTTCTACAGATATAATTCAATCGATTGCTATTTACAGTTATACCAAAGACCAATAATGACATACCTCTGTTATAAAAAATGTATATAAATATACATAGTATATATAGAAAGAAAATGCACTATGAACATGTAAATCAACTCTAAAATTCAATAACCCAGAAATATCTCTATGACAGTATAAAACAATACAACATAAGTACATTGTGTTTATATTTTAAGATAAGACAAGCACTAGTTTTGGTTGTTCATCTATTTTAGCAAATAACTTCCTAAAATAATTTGTAAAATCAATACTATTGTCATGATGTATCACATCACAGAAAAGCAGAATATACTTTAAGCCAATTTACAGATTATCATCCTAAGCTCTACCAACTGAGGTAAGAAACTTTACTCATATCACTTCTAAGTTTGACATCCTGAGAAGGAAAATCAATAAATAATCTAAATAATCCCATGAAAAATATGTTAGCTTTATTGTAAACAACAAAATATATGACTGGTCCTATATTTATATGGTATATATATATATATGGTATATATATGGTATATATATATATATATATATATATGGTGTGTGTATATATATATGTATATACATATATACATATGTATATATGTATATATGGTGTATACACCCTAAAGTGAGACTATAGAAAAGTATCCATGGGTAAAATGTCCTGAAGACATTTGTTTTCTGCCCCATCTCCATTCTGAATTTAGGTTAGGCATTCAGGAGTACTAAATAAAGAATGAAGCTTGCCACAGCAAAGATCAGCCAATTTCTAGTCCAAGGAACCATTTGCAATAACTCAGAACACCTGTGTTGACATCTCTGCAGTCATTCTACAATGAGGAAAGTGGTGTAGGAATAGACTTAAAAATTTCAGTCATCTCCTGGTTCCTTCTTTGAAGCATGTCACTAGTGTAGCTAGCCCCTCTCCTTCGTGTTGAAATGTTTGAAGAGCAAATCAAGAGGGGAAAAAAAAAATACACATTTATTATATAACAAACGGATCAAGGGTATTTGTTTTTCTGATTGCATGGTTTGCATTCTGTTGTGCCTCCACTATTTTTACTCTGATTTTAATGTTCTAAGTTTTTAATTTATTCTTCACAGTCAATCTATTTAATTACAGTTCTGAAAGATGCTTTCTTTTAATGATTTTCCTTGCATATTTCACTTCTTTCAATTACAGTTACCTAAGAAATATTCTAGAATAGAGAAGATGATAGTCCCCAGTTGAGACCATGTTAAGTTTTAACTGTGGCAGAAATGTACATAGAGTTGTTTTCTTGTTTTTAAGCTGATAGTGTTTTGAGAGCAAAAGAAATATTAGTCAAGACAGGCAATGAAAATTTTATATGATTTAAGAGCACAACACCTTCTCTACAGAATTACTATGGTTTGCAGCAAATTCCACATCAACTATGAAATATAAAAGGTAGAGAGATCTATTATTATGTACTGTTCTACCCACATTGCTTCCAAATAGAATATATATTAATTCAGACATCTGACATTGCTTGACATCAACACAGCATGACCTAGCTTCTGAATTTTTGCCTGTTTTTCTTAGCCAAAATAGAATTATATTTTACAATTTTCTCAGATGTTCATAACAGAGAATCTGCAAGGAAAAGAAAGATATACTTCCAAGCAGTTAATTAGCATACACAAGAAATGAATGATGAACACAGGTTCTATTTCGCAACTCTTTAACCATAACACTTAAAAGATAAAGCATATTCTCCACAGTCTGCCTTGTTTCAATTTTACTTGCCAGGTGTCTAAACACTCCAGAATATTTTCTGAGTTTAAGTCATGCAAGGAAGGACATAAGTTTGTGTTTGATACAAAAATAAGTTTATTTCAAATCTATTATCTCTTTTGCTTCAGAAATTTTCTCAATACAGGTTAAGTATCCATCCATGCCTATATCCATTTTAAATGCTCTATAGAAATAAAAATGTCATCCCAAAATTCAAAGTAACTGAAAAAAAATTAGATACTTATTTTATTGCAAAGTGGGCAGCTTTCAAATTGAGTCTAAAATGTGTTAATTCAAAAAAAGAGCTAAATGTCATATTTCCCCCAATGAAAAATATGACCATATATAGAGTAACATTCAGCAGTAGCAAGGGATCTGAACAACATACTGTAGTACTGGTTTTGTTAAAATAGGGGTATGCAAATTTTTGTTCTTATATATGCTGGTTTCGTTAAAATATGGGTATGAAAATTGTTGTTCTTATATAGACATCATATATATGTATATACATATATATGCATATATGTATATACATATATGTATATATATACATATATATATATATACTTTCCCCCCAGAAACTTCATGTCACTTGGATTTTTAGCAGAAGTGGCATGACTTGTTCCAAGCTATTCAGTCATGGAGAGAAGCAGATGCTCACTAAGATGGGCATTTGCAACTGTACTTTATTTAGGTCTTTGTTGATCAGACATGAGATCTTAAGAACAGCTGACATTTGACTCATGAACTCATCACAGATCCAAAATATTTCCTGCAATATAGTTGTTGCTGGTTGGAATATATTGAAATAAACCTGTGCCTAAGTTAAGTTACCAATAGAATATATGTTATGTAGTTTGCAAATAGCCAAGAACACATTCTTGAAATATTATCTTGCAAAACGTATTGATATACACAAAAATCTCTATAAATGCTTTCAACTGATGTGCCAGAGACTTTTTTATTGTTTTATAATTTCTCAAACATGATGGTAGAATTTTGAATTTCAATTATGTAAAGTTTCATAAAGTGCAATGAATAAGGCTGTACTGAAATGATTAAAATATACCCTTTCTATATGATTTAATGAATAATTTGTTCAAGTAGAGAAAAATTTGAACTAGCTTTAATATTCTAACTGGAAAATATAAAGAAGAGCAAATAAAAAAATAGTTGAGTCAATTGTTCTTTTTTTTTTTTTTTTAAATAAGAGACTAGGTCTCGCTATGTTGCCCAGGGTTGTATCAAACCCATGAACTCAAGTGATCCCTAGCCTCTTAGCTGTGTTTTAAATGAGGGTGAGAAAGCTATCCCTAAAATAAAAGCCACAATATCAATGGGTATCATGACAATAAGAGAGGTTATCTAAATGATATGCCATCAAATAATGATGCCTTAAGCCAACTGAGCATATTCTAAATAACGTTATCTTGATTAAAGAATGCATAACTATTATTGTCATTTATTTCATCAAGAAGGAGTGCACAATGAACAATCACTTGGTTAAGGTTAGAAAACCTGCTTTCTGACTGCAATCATCGTCAAAGATATATCCTAAAATCTCAACCAATTCACTTGTTCAGTATCACTTTGACTAAGTGATATGTGGTCTTTCTATAAACTATAATTCTAAGAATACTTTCATCAATGTGTCCTATAAAACATCAGACTAACTCTTGATTTTACCTCTGTATTATAAATGGACCAAATTTGTTTTATCAGGGGAGATAAAGTTTAAATACATAAATTAATTATTAATTAAAACTTTGTATGCATCACAGGTTGCATGTTTTAAGTTAATCTTTAATATCTACTATTATATATCCCATAAATTCAACAAGATTTTTCTATCACAGAAAACACAATGACTTAAAATGGGAATTCTACTGTCAGTTGACTAGATAATGCCTGGAAGGATAACCATGTCACAGAAAAAACTACAAATTCTGGACAAAATATATAACAGAAAAAACACCACCAAAATGTATGAAAGGGTGAAAAATATATAGGTAGAATAAAAGAAAGTCTGAGGGTGAATGTAGAGAACAATTTCAAGGCTGTAGAGAACAATTTTTATCACAGTTAGCCAAAGATCAGGCTCATCATTCTGCAAGATGTAAAATAGCTAAAACTGATGCAAAATACAAGTTCTTGTTGGTAGCAACATTTGAAGAAGCTGCTCAAAGCACCACTACTATTGGAAAGGAAAGAAGCAAATTCTTGAAAAGAGAAGTCAGAAAAGGGAAACTTAATTGACTATTATAGATAGTAGTTAAATTTCTGATTGACTTTCAAACCACATATCCACAGAGCAGACTATCCAGATAGATAAGTCAGAGATTGAAGTTTGTCTGTGTTTAGGCTACTTTAAAATCAATCTTAGACAGAACCTAAGTTAATTCAAATTTTCTGCAACATAGAAGTCATACTGTCCAAGAAAATATGTAACATTGAAGGTCATACCAAAAATAAGAAAAGATGACCCATCCTTTAAAGAAAAACAACAATGCAACAGAGATCAATACCAAAGGAAATAAAATTCAAAACACAAATATCAAAAAAATTTAAAAGACAACTATAATTGCTTGAGGAAAACATACTGATAGATTAACAAAGGAAACTATTAATATGCAATAAACTAGTATGTTAAAATGTTATAAAACTGATTATATTCATTTTGTTTCAACTTGTATTCATGTTTACTTTTTTTCATACTAGGAAGTTAAAGAATGAGTGCTTTATAAGAATGAAAATTACATATAAATAAATAAAAATTAATGAAAATTACAATAGCCCTGAAGTATTATTTTCTTGCTGAAATATTTTACTACATTTGCATATGTATATACATTTGCCAATTGCATATATAAATGTTTCTGTTCAATCAGTCTAGTCAATGTTATCTAATGTTGAGAAAGATAATGTTATAACCAAGCTTAGTTTTATATGTGAATGACTTACTATTATTAAGGGAAAAAAGAAGTGATGGAGCACAAGCTTTGAAAGCTAAAAAAAAAAAAAAAAAAAAAAACTTTTACACAGCTTTTATTCTTTCCCCAATTGATATTGTTCAAAGCAATTTTCTCTGAGCTCACATTTCTTCAATTTATAAGATGCAGTTAGTTTTACATATCCCCCAGGATTGCTGTATGATCAAACAAGAAAATGTATTTTGAAAGCTTTATATCCACTTAGAAATGTGTAGGAAATATGATTATCATATAATAAGTGAAAAATAAATGGCCATTCAAGGGGTCTCTAAGTCAGTAAACTAGAGTGTCCTCCTGTATCATTCCCTTTGATTAGTCATTAATAGTATACATATCTTAATTGTTATTATGCTGGTATATCTTATGAACACATTTCATAAATCATAAAGTGTTAAAGCAATCTACTTTTAACTAACATTATTATTTATTTCTTCCTCTTAATTAATTATCACCATTAAATAGGAGTTAATAAAATTATATACGTCATACATAATTGTATATATTATATATAATTATATGTACATATAATTTGCTATTAAATAATGATCATAATTCCTTCATTTACATTATAAATATAGTTAGATATAGTCTTTCCAATCTCTTATGTCATTTTTGTAAGTACATTTTCTAAGATTAACTATGATAAATATAAAATTTGCTTTAATTTCTCTGCATCCTCATCTTAGAATGAAGTGACTGACTCTATGGCATCTGTAAGGAAAACTGAATGGATATTTAAAGAAATATTGGCTACAGAGTTGTAATAATTTTGACATTAAAAATTATCCATATTGAATTTTTTCTATTTATAGTAAAAATTTTACAATATTGAAATGAATATACTAAGCTATTGACATGTTATACTTAAAATACAGTGTTAAATCATATATTATTGAATTTTATCACATATTATAATAGATATTGCATATATGATATATACATATGTGTATACATGATATAATAACTTTACATAGAGCATATATATTACCTGTAATACATTGCTACTGTTTATAGGTTATACATGTGCTTATATATATATGTTTGCACATGTGTGTAAATACAGAGAGAGCTTACTGCTAACTATAATTATCTTTATCTAAATAAAAGAACATTTTAACTTATTAAACGCCCACTCATTAATTGTTGGGACTGGTCTCTAAATCCAATAGTGAATATAGAATATAGTCAATAAAGCAATAGTCAATATAGAAGATATATTAAGGAAGTTAGTTACAATATTTTCAATTCAGGCCTACAGTTTAAAGTGGCTAAATACACTCCATGGTTTCCAGTGTGGTGGTCATGAAAATCATCTAGATAAAATTTTTTAAATACAGTTTTCTAAGAAACATAGCCTTAATAAATCAGAGCCTCTGCAATGCATGGTTTAAAATTTTATATTATTTATGTTTTTCACTTATTCATATAACTATTCACATTTGGGGAATACTGGATCCTATAAGTTCAGTGCATTTTCTGATTCCTGTGTTATTAAAAGAGAATATGTCACAAAGAATGATGTGGAAACTCAGGTTTCAGAAGCAGAGGGTTCTGGGTTCTTAAGTTGGGATCTCAAGAGTAAATGATAGCAGCAGTCTGCTTTTTTTCCAAAAAGAGGGCTATAATAGTCATTTTATGATATAGCATATTAATAAATAATAATGCTTGCTATTTTAAAACCTACTACCTGTTATTAAACATCTGCTATATTCTTGGTGTTTCTTTTATTGTTTCAAGTTGGGATTTTCTAGTAGTTTAAGGAGGTTTAATGACTCTGAGAAGTCATTAGGGTACAGGATAACACAGAAAGTGGGAAGACAAGCGTGGATAATATGCCAGGCACTATCTACCACTGATTTTGCAGGAAGTTCTGGAGCATAAGTGACACTGCAGATACAGCCTTACCTTGAAACAAGAAAGTTAAGCTTTCACAGTTCTTCAGTCTTCAGACATTGACCATGTCACAGCTGGGAGCAGAGAAAATAATGTAAAATTCCTGACACCTTCATCTCTCTTGTGCACAATCCAAGGATAGTTTCATGTACAAATTGCTAGAATGTTAGTATGTGGGAACTGAGAGGCAGTTGGGCAAGACAATGAGCAATTCCAAATGGTCTGGAAAGCAACTAACAATAACTAATACAGCAATTTAAATTTATTTAGTGAAGAGATACCAGGCTCACAACTCCAGATACTGAAGATAAAGCAGTTAAAAAATAAAATGGACAAAAAGTCTTTACAAAAGTAATATTTTGAAGGGGTATATGATTATAGAATTAGTTACTCAAAACCAAGACTTACATAGAAGGTAATAATTAGAGTAATATAGGAAGTATTTGAAGAAAATGAAGAGCAAGGGTAAGCCTGTATCACTATTTGCAATCTGGCAGCTTCTAGAAATGGTCCCCCTAAGAAGCTCTGTGAAATTCATATCGGAGAAATGTGTTAGAGATGAAAGATGAAGGAGACATTCCCTATGGGTCAAAAGTTTGTTACACATATGATAACTCCCTGCATCTCCAACATGTTCATGTTTATGCCATAAAGTTTCTTGTGGCATCCACTACAATATCATCCCAAAGAATGACAAGTGCCAAGAAGGAAACCAATAAATACAGGAAATAACAGGATGAGATGCTCTCAGAATACATACAGAAATGGTTCAAAACACCTTAGGGTAATGAGGCCACTTAGAAAGAAGTTGTTCACGAGAGTGGCACCATGCAGATCACCGATTTCTCTATGACTCCACTGTTATCTGCATTAAACCCAATTCAAACAGAGAGCTACTATCATTTAACCATCTACTGAAATCTACAGAGGCTTAAGACAGAAGTAAGATTGTTAAAATAAGCTATAATCAGCTACCAATCCTGACTTCATATTTAATATTCATTACATATGTCTTTCAACATTTTAGATTTTTCACAACCTGAGTTGCTCTGAGTTCTCAGAAACTCCAAGTCTCACAAGGTAGAAGATGTTCATTGTTCTTTCATTGACTTCCCCTTTTTTGCTATAATATGTATTCAAATGTCTAAACATCTTGAGAGACTATGATGAGACTCTCTTGTATTTCAGCATATTTCTCATCCATTGTTTAACAGCAATGCTACTTCCTCATTTTAATTAGAGTCTATTACTCCTGACAGTAATTTCTTTCTGTGGTTGTTAATCTACTAGAATGAAAAGACCCAAGTAAACAGATGGTGCAGTAGTTCTATGGAACACATAACATTTCCCCAAGAAAAAACATCCTTTTAATTTCAAAGAATAAGGACACTGAGTCTATCAGAACCTACATGTAAACAGAAATTACAGATTCTGAAAGTGGATTGCTAGACTATCATCTTTTGATTCCTGGATCTATATAGTATAGCATTTGGTATAGAACACCATGCATCAGGGGATATTTCAATATACATATCAGTTCTGAATATCCAGCCCCAACTTCACTGGATTTTAATTCCTTCCTGACCAGTTAGTAAATTAGCAAGTCATTCCATGTTAATTTCAAAGAATAAGGACACTGACCAGCATTCCATTGATGGAATAAATGTTATCACTTGCAAATCTCATAACATAAAAATTGTCTGGTGTAATGCTGGCACGGATCCAAAGACAACATTGTGAATTGTCTTGTGAGATACCTTGCTAAATGTGGGACACCTTGCTAAGAGAATAGGTACTTTGTAAGTCCTCACTTGGTCAAAATGGAGGATTCACTGTGGGTACGAAAGGGAAATCCTATCTTCAAAACCAAGAAATTCTGGGGAAAGAAAATAACCGAGTTGGTGGTTCCTCACCTTTGTCCTTATGACAATAGAATGCAGAGCAAAAACAGACACACTGGGGAAAACAATAGACTTTATTTACAGGGAGACAAAGGAGAGTTAAGAAAGAGAGAAGAAAAGAGAGGCTGGCATATGTTCAGATGAACTGTCTAATCCCAGAGAGTGTTCATTGAGCAGAGTCCAGAGCGCAACCAGTAGCTGGTCATGTTAAGATGGTGGCTGGGCTGCTCAGGAGACACTGGACAGATTGAACACATATGATGTGACAGTCAAGTGTGGAGCTTCTGGGACCTGCAAACACGGAACTGGGATACACACATGGAGGAGGCAGGCAATAGCCCCATGAAAGGGCCCATCTTTCCCGGCTTGTGCACAATCACAGGGAATTGCGTATGTGGAGAGTGGCTCGAGATTTGTGAAATTAATCATACTCAAGAACAGGGATTGCAACTATGACTTCCCATTTCAGTGACAAGTATTTCATGTTTCTTACCTGCTCTTAATATTCTTTATAATGCAACTTGAACAAATCCTACCTTGTCACTCAAAGTAACATGATATTTTCCATTACTCCAGATCCTTGTAGGACAAGCAAGTCTGTCACATCTACCTTGCTACTGATTATAGCAAACAGGTTATGTTACTCTCACGTTGAAGGCTTATAATTTAGTCTCTGCGCTCTCAAGATTCCATCATTCCTATCTATTGGAATATGACCTAGTGAAGGTACTCTAATCTTCTATAATCAATCTTATTTGATTTTTGATTGTCTTAGATTTTAACACTTACTCAAAGATGTAAAAATTCTTACATGTTTGCTTTGTTTATTCAAAGCCACATTTGTAGTTAAGCTTGAAAGAGACATATCACCAAAGTTAATACAGCTCTAGGTGCTCAAACCTGAAAACATTAACTTCTGGACTGAGGGTGATTGCCACCAGCTTAAGAAGTGATGCTCAACAGAGAATGATGTCTTCCATTTTCCTGGTCTAACACCTTAAGAATCACCCCTACATATTTCTCCCTCTCTGTAACAGTCAGGTTCTACAATTCATTTGATGTGTAATTATTTAACTTCTGGAAGACAAACTATATTTTCCCACCACTGTGATAAAACTTGACTTCAGTGATTGACTTAGAATAACAAATGTTGCAGATAAAAATTGAGTACTTAAAGTATTTTTTTTTTTTTTGAGACGAGGTCTCGCTATTTTTGCCGTAGAACTGCAGGCTCTCATTGCCTGTAATGACTCGTTGTATGTCATGACTTGGAAAAATAAAATAAAATAAAATAAAATAAAATAAAATAAAATAAAATAAAATAAAATAAAATAATGTCTTGTTGTATGTCATGACTTGGAAAAATAAAATTTTCCTTAAACTGTCATAGTGGATGGCTATATGAATGGGTATACAATTTTTTTAAGAAGATCCCAGTGCCTAATTCTTCATAATGTTTATACTTATTGCCTGTGTATTTCCCAAGTATCACAGTCACATGTAACATAATGCCTTACTTTCTACTTGTATTTTATCTCAGTGCAACAAAGGTGATTGACATAAATTATGATTCTAATGTATATTACAGGATTTTTCAGTGCTTCACTTAACTTCAGCAAGTTCTTTTGTCATATGGTTATTCAGTGATTCACTAAAACTATGAACTTTTTACACAAATCTTAGTGCCACTGTTTCAGCCTGGTTTCCCAACAGAACAAAACCTACAGTGGAAAATTTAACTACAGAAATCATTTGGAAAGGATAATTTGGGGAGCATAACTAAGAATTGCAAGGTAAAAATGAAAAGTTAGACAAAAACTTAGCAGTATGCAGCATTAGTTAATAGAAGGAGAAAGTAAACAAATAAAAATGTAGAGTGTGATAATGACTATGGAACAAAAATCAAGCAAAAAAGTAACATTGAGATCAGAAAAGAATGTTTGTTTTAAATAAGATGATTTGGGAGGACCTGAAGGATAAATGTGGTCAAATTACATAGGAATTTGAGGGACATATTAATGAACTTAGCTTCATATGAAAAAAGAAGTGTTTTGGAACATTTCAAGAGTGATGTGGCACGTCCTGACATGTTACTAAAGAATAGATTTGTCTGTTTTCTGGAGAAGGGAATGTATGTGGTGAAATAACTGAAGCAGAGAAATGTATTTAAGTCTATCACAATAGTCTAGTGAGAGAAAATAAAGTCTTTGTCTAAGATATGGTGCCAGAGATGGTAAGAAATAACCAAAAAATGGATATATTTGGAAGGCAACATGAGTTGCTGACATATTAAATGTGGACTCTAATATTCCAGATTTGAATAATTCAAATGATTATAGTGGTGGGAATATGTGTGTATATGATTTTTAATATACTTTCTGCACAATGATATTATTATCACCATTTTCTCATTTAGGAAATAAATTCAAGAGAATTTCAGCAAAAATGTTCCAGACAAACTATTAAAAGGAACAGTAGGTAATTGACAATATTTCTCCTTATCTCCAAACCAGATACTTTTATATTATGCTTCCTTTTCAAAGGACAGTTCTGGAAATATAACAAAAGGGACTATTCTAAATCTAATAGAATTGAATTGGTCTCTCTATCCCTCTTAGTCATAGGATTTGGGAAGATATATAATTGCAAAGTATGAATTAAAAACTCCTCAATTGCAATATAAATCGGCAAGTCTTACGATTATCTGAAGTTATGAAAATTGAAGCCTGAAACTCAGAGAATTATTCATTAAATCAGTGTTCACAATCTAAATTGTCCAAACCAGTAACACACTCCATGACTATTGGAGCCCTGAAGAAGTTGTGTTGTTGTCAAGCCTTTAATGGTAGTAGTCATACTGATCCATCCACAGAAGAAAAAGCCTCATGTATCTTACTTTAACAAATAGACATTATCCTTTAATGAAAGATGACACCTTAATGAGCAATCATCTTGAAGGAAAGAAGAACTACTCTGGGAATACTAATAATTTAACATACACATAATTTATAGGTTTGGCAAGAGGTTAGGAAGGAAGCAATCCCATTGTCTGAAAAATAGATCCCTGGAGGCTTTCGTCTGCCTTTCTTCATGAAGTTCATCTAGACACAAATCTCACTAATGTCCAAGGGGACTCTAACTTTAAATCAACATCCCCAAGGATGAGAAATTACAGGACAAATGAACTAGCTCCATCACACTGAGAATCTGTAGAGATGAAACAATGACAAATTACTTTACTTTAGGTTTATAACGTTCCTTAAGCACTCCACAGATTAAATGACTTTTACACAAGAATGTACATAAGAAAATAAAATAACGACTGATACTGAATTTGATGAAAAAACAACCCTTTAAGTTGAACTCTATTAGGAATTAAAAGGACATTTACTTATTAGGAAATCCGCTTTCATCAGTGCATTTTTAATAGTTGCATCTCAATAATTAGTCATTGATTTACAAACGTAGCTCCACTAAGTCATTAGAACATGAGCTAATGTTTAAGTTTATGAAAATTAACTCCTATGGTGTTAGATGTTTGTTAAGGTAAAAACTTATTTCTAATGCAAGTTGAAAATTCACATCTTTGATTGAATTTTGAGTCTAAATCTACAATGTCACCATTTAGCCTCATTTACACTTGTAAAAAAAGAAACTATTAATTACATTAAAATACAGATAAATGCATAGTAATTACCCATTACTCATAATGGGTAAATTTGGACATTTTTAAGTCTGTAAATTTAATATATATTTGCTATATATGTTGTACATAGCATGCATATGACTAATATATAACTCAATCAAAGTATAAAATAATTTATAGTGAGTTATAAAATAAAATGTATTTGACAAATGTTTCTATAACATAAGGTGTATAAGGTTTATCAACAAAGTGCTATGTAAATACATATATGTAAATCAAAAATATCTTTGCCTTGAGTAACTAATAGTTTAAAACAAAGACAAGTGAATTTATAGTTAAAATTCTAGTATTAAATTAATATGTGCCATTAAATAGACATAGATAAAATGCTAAAGTATTTCATAGGAGATTCTACTTCCCATTATGAGACAGACTGGCATCAGTCTAAAGATAATGACTTGGTGTCCGGTGACTAGAAGTGAATTAAGTAATTCAATAAAATATAAAGTAAAATGTTGGCAATCGAGTATCATTCATTAATGACTCATTTGAGACACTAAGGAGAAATAATGACAAAATATACTATAACACTATATATTTCTTTTCCTTCTTAAAGGGAATCAAAAGAACATAAGAGCTTTTACCTTCTGACTCAGTCTTCGTTATAGTTGTGATTCTTATGTACTCCAGTGGATGTCACATAGTGGGTCAGCTGATTTTTTTTTTTTTGTACATGAGGTTAAAACATAGCTACTAAAATGGAAAAAAGAACCTAATTTCTTAAAAATGATTTTCAACCTATTTCTTTTTTTAAATATAATTCACTTCCATGTGTTAATTAAAAGACATGTAGTTGCATGCACTTCCGAGTTTTATTTTATTTATTTGTTATTATTATTATAAAATTTATTCCAGTTGACAATTTAGGCCATAAACATGTACATAAAAATTCCATAAAAGGGATCATTATGTGGGGGAGTGGTAGGAGGGTTGGCGATGGGAGGAGTGGTCAGGGAGGCAAGGTGGTGGGTGGTCCCCAGAGAATACAAAGATGTGAAACACATATCTAAAAAAATTAATTAATTAAGAAAAAAAAGGAATCAATACAATTTCTATGCTGGGGAGAAGCTGCTCTCCTGCCTGCCTGGCACTATGCAGATGGTTCTCTTTTTCTTTCTCCATCCCCTAATAACCCTGTCCTTTTTTTTTTTCTTTTTTAAATTTAATTTAAATTTTTAAATTTGCATATATATGTACATTTATATTTATATTACATTATTACATTATTGTGTACCCCGGGGCTTTCCCACTTCGCTAACACTTGTTAACCATCCTGATTTTTTGTGCTCTTCACCTCCCCCTAACTTCTTCCCCCTCCTCCTCTCTCGCTCCATGTTTCAGTCTCATTGGTTGTTTTTCTTTCTTATTCATTTGTTTGTTTTTCCCCTATATCCATCATATGAGGCCATCCTGTACTTCTCTTTTTCTCTTTGACTTATTTCTACTAATATGAGTCTTTCTAGTTCCATCCATGTTGCTGCGAATGACATGTGTTTGTCCTCTTTGACATCGTGTATATGTACCACATTTTTTTATTTTTAGCCAATCATCTGTTTGGGGGCATTTGGTTTGTTTCCAAATCTTGGCAGTTGCAAACAGCTGCAATGAACATGTGCATACAGGTGTCCTTTTGAATTAATGTTTTCATGGCCTCTGTGTAGATTCCCAGTAGTGGGATTGTTGGGTCCAATGGTAATTCCACTTTCAATTGTTTGAGGGTCCTCTACACAGTCTTCCATAGTGGCTGACCAGTTTGCACTCCCACCAGCAGTGTAAGAGAGTTCCTTTTTCTCCACATCCACGCCAACATTTGTTGTTGTCTGTTTTATTAATATGGGCCATTCTTACTGGTGTAAGATGGTATCTCAGTGTGGTTTTAATTTGCATTTTCCTGATTATTAATGATGTGGAGCATTTTTTTCATATGCCTATTAGCCTCTCCTCTTTGGTGAAGTGTCTTTGTATTTCTTCTCCCCATTTTTTGAGTGGGTTTTTTACTGAGCTGTAGGAGCTCTTTGTGGACCTTTGTTATCATACCCTTGTCACTTGTCTGAATGGGCAAAAATTTTCTCCCAGTTGTTTGGGTTTCTTTTTGTTTTGTTTATTGTCTCTTTTGCTGAACAGAAACTTTTTAGTTTGATATAGTCCCAGCTGTTTATGTTTTCCTTCACTTTTTTGCCAGTCATAGTTGTTTCCCCAAATGGATTTCTGTTTTATAGCATAGTTGTATTTGTGTATTTATAAGTTTAACTAGAAATTCAAAGATCAAATCACCTTCCTTCGAATATTTTTTTCTAAATGTTCCTTTGTTTGCACCATTCAAAGTAATATCTGATTTATAAAGTACAGGTGAAAAATAAATTGCTTCTTATGAGCTTGCTTTCATCATCCTAGATTACTTGAAATACATGATTGTGGTTAAGAAGTTGTAATACCACTTCAAGAGTCATTTATAGTCTTTTAATATAACATCCTCCAAAATCCATATTTTCTATCTTCAGAGGGAGACAATTCTATACAGGGGATATCAGACAATATTTACTTTTGCTAATTTAAGTTTGGGACAGAAGTATTTATCATGTGGTAATACACCATCCTGCCCCACTAGTTGGAGAAGATGTAGGTAAATTCAGGCACAACAACTGGCACATTTTTGCTTTTGATGCCACAATCAATATCAAAGAGACCAATAATTTTATTTTTAATTTTTTTAAATTTTTAATTATTAATTCAATTTTTCAATCTCCCAGGAATGCAGTTGTGGCCAGCTGTGGTTAATTATAAGGTGGTTAGGCAGTGCAAATTATCAAGTTAACAGTTAATCCTAAAGAGGGAATGAAATTCAGTGGTTAGAGTTTAATTACACTTAAATTAGTCTCAGAATTTTATTTAATTAGTCTAGAATTTTTTTGTTGCAAAACGGAGGGGTCAGACTACAAAATGCTTTGGGATTCCTGCTTTAGGTTTGGAAAGAAAAGGAGGCTTGCCCCCTTTGGACCTAGGCTGAGAACTTAGAGACTGACTGGACTGTGGTAAGACAAGAGGGCCTCTGGTGCATCAGTGACTTTTACTCCTCTCTTTCTCTTTTGTAAATAAACTCTGTTTTAGGTTTGCATATAGCACAGTCAGTTTTGTAACCACTGTACTTATCCGTTCTGGGAAGAAACTGCCAGTGTCCAGCTTGTAGTGTGAATCTTTCCCTTGTAAGTTAGTTTGCCTCCTTTTTGTACTGGTTTCATTTTGTAGTGATATTGTGATACAGCTAATGTACAGTGAGCTAGGAAATTGTTGGCATTCTTTGCAAGAGCATAACCTGCATAACTTTAATTTTGTCAGTGAATATAAGGAAGACCAGAGAACAAGCTCTGGCTAAATTTGAACTACTGTCCCATCAGTCCTGAGTGGAGTAGAAATTTTCTTGAAAACAAGCAAAAATGCAAGGATAGGCAAGGCCCACCCAATTGCTTTTATTATAGGAAAAAAACATCCCAAAGCATGGAATTACAGTACAAGTTATAGTGAAAGAAACTGTTAGGAGTCAAATTAATGTAGTTGGGACATGGAGATCCCAAGTGGTCAGACTGATGCAAGAAGAGCTTAGGGTATTAAATTGCATAAGTCAATTTTTTCTCTCTAAATATGACTTTTCTAAGTTGGAGTTTGGATAAAACTAGGAAAGAGACATTTTTCTACTGTGTGTTTTTGATACATTAAAAGGCTTTCTCTGGCACTTCTATATTTCTGATTTTACCGTCAGTGAAGAATTTAAAATGGTTGAAATGTGATTACATATTTGCCACATTTCTACCACTTGCCCCTTCCATTATCTCCTCCCTTTTCTGCTCCATCACAGATCTTATTCATGGGCTCCATCAGATTTTAATAAAGGTTGATGCTAATACAATATTCATTAACCAGGCACTGCCAGCCCACATTTCTTCACTTCTTCATGCTTGCCTCTCTTACCAGTGTAACTTTTCCAAGTCTTTGTGGTTTAGAAACAAAGTAGCAGAATCACTTCACTCTACAAAATAGAGTGTGTATTTCCTTTTAAACCATCAGAGCCAGCAATCAAAATAAAATCTTCCTAAATTCAATTATCTCTTGGTGTGCAGTATGATTGTTGAGAAGACTTGTAAGTATAGAGATTTTCCTGGGACCTAAACATCCTAAATGACAGACTTCAGACTGTCGAGGATTGAATGCATATGCTTCTACACTAAATTTTGTGACATTTAAAGTTTTCAGTGAATTAATTTCAGCCTAGTTTTCTAACTTCCTATAATATGTCTCTCTATGAAATCTCAGCTTCAGCCAAAGTAGATTATGTGCAGCCTTGTAAACGGATGTGGAGAGCTTTCTTCCTTCTGTCTTACTGCAAGTGTTCTCTTTGCCTGCAGTACCTCATACATGCTCTTCTGGTTGTGGAGTTGGACTGGTGTTTTAAAACCTGTTCATTATCCAACTTTATCTATAAGGGTTTTCTGACCTTTGGCACTAGATTTTTCTGACCTGCTCTGACAATAATAGGGTTAGTGGAAGTGAAACAGCAAATAAAAAGAGTGTTGGGAATTTGATTTCTGTTCTTGGTTCTATTAACTTAAGACCTTGAATAAAGCATGTGATGTCTTACAGTTTAGAGTAACTAGCTAGTCTGACATTCAGTTGTCTGGAGCTTCAAAAACATGTGTTTGCATTTATAACTTGAAAATACAACTGAAAAATCAGGTGTTATACAAATAAAAGATCGCATTTTATAATTCAAACATTTGTTTAAATGTTTGTTGTGATTGTGCAATTTTTTTGGTAATATTCATATTGGGGCAAATGCAGAACCCATCTCCTCTGGTAATTGAGATAAAACAGGCAAAGCATTTAGCACAGAATCTGACATTGAGTAGAGATATAGCACCTTCCACAGTGTATTTTCCCCAAGATATACATACATTGTCCCAGATTTCACTGGTGTCTATTTTTTCTGTCCTTTTCATCTCCGTATTTGATTTTGAATAGTTTCTACTGCTGTTTTTTCACATTCCTTTCTTTCTGTATCCCACCCCCATTTTTTGGACTATGTCTAATCTTCTTTAACTACATTTAGTGTTTTGTTTGTTTGTTTTTTAGGTATTTTATTTCTTCATCTATACATACTCCTCTTGTACCTCTCTTATATTTCATATTTCTTTGCTCATTCTATGTATGCATGTCTTCACATTGTAGGACTTATGAAATCAGGTCAAAAAGGGCAGAAGTTTCCAACCAACAAGCCACAGGAAACAAGCAGCATTTTTAAAATGCAACTTCCGCCACCCAGCTTCTTACCAGATTTGCATCATCTGCATGGAGCCGTTGCCAGTCAAATGCAATTTAAACTACAGGGTTTTATTTACAAGGAAAATTAAACAGGGAAACAAAAAGTCTTTACTGCCACAAGTGGCCAGTTTCTTTACCCCCAGTACTTTTTACTTTACCCCAAGTACCGTCTAGTCAGAAAGTTCCAAATACATGTTCCAAGATGGTGCCCCTCAATACCCACAGGCATCCTGTAAAATCCAGTCCTTCTCCAGCATCTACTCTTTGCTCCTTCTCTCTCCAGTGTTCAGAGCTGCCCCGCTTGTCCATGGCTCTTCACACTTTCCCAGCAGATGCTAATGCAAACTCAGTTTTCCAAATATGCTGCCTTGCACTTCAGACACTTGCTTTAACAGGCCCATCTTCACCAGCCTCTGCTCACCCCCCACCCTGCCATTCTGCATCCCACTCCACACTGGCTACTTCTCTGCAGGTCATTCTCTCACCATGGCTCCTTGCTACCACCAGTTCACTCTTCCAGGGAGCTTCCCCAGGCCAGGCCACGTGGGCCTGTTCTATCAGTCTGCCGTTCTTGTCTCTTTCCCCTCTCTCTTCGTTGTCCCTTTTATTCATCCTTTTCCCACTTCTCACTTCTTCTTGTGGGTCTTTCTCTCAGACCACACTCAACCAGGGCATTTGACACCCATACAATTTTCAACTGTGTCACTATCTTGTGTCATTTAGAGGACAACAATGATGTGTTTTACTATCTTTATCTGCTACTTGTATCATGTCTCATTTCTGAATTTTTTTATTGATTTATTTTTATCCTAGATATGGGTTATATTTTGTTCTTCTCATGTGATCAGATTTCACTCAGCTTCCTGATATCACATATTCAACATTGCTGAACACTCAAGGTTGAATTATTTTAAGTCATTGGATTTTCTTCCAGAACCATCGTTATGTCAGTCAGAATTAATTTGATACTTTTCAGGATTGATGTTAAGCTTTGTTAGAAATTGTCCAGAGAATACTTAACTAGGACCTATTTAGCCCACTAATAGAGCAAAAATTTTCTGATGACTCCACATGAGGACCTGATACTACAGAGCTGATTACACACTGGGATGGTAGGAAAACAAAAACACCCCAGTTATATAAGACCCTTGGATGTTTAGGGACCTACTGCATTCTGGTAGTTCTTTATCCATCCTTGGTTACCCATCTACTTACAGAGAGAGCACTCAGTTCAAGTGTTTGGTGGATTCTCAGGCCAATTAATCCTCTCCCCCATCCCCCTAGATTCTCCCTTTCTATCAGCAACATTTTCTGTTCTGGTTTTCTAGCCCACAAATTGGTATTGTTTTAATTGATTGCATGCATGTGCATGCACACACACACATTTGCACTGTTTTATACCTGAGTTTCTCCCACCACCTTGTCACTTACGAACCATCATCCTACATCTTAGTCTCTCTTGTGCCCATCCCTTCTCTGGTTTTATACCCCCTTCCCCTCCTTTGCTCTGTGCTTCAATTCTGCAGACTGTTTGTTTGTTTCAAGTTTTACTTGTCCTTTTGTTTGTTTTCCTCTATAACTGGTATATTGGTGAGATCACCCAGTATTTCTCTTTTTCTTTCTGGCTTCTTTCTGCTAACATGATTACTTCTAGGTACACCCATTCTCTATGTTTTCATTGTCATTATTTTTCTTAGAAAAAGGAAAAGGAGGAAGTCTGATCTACTGGAGATAGGAAGGGATTGTAAGTTTCATTTTTCCACTATTCCCATAGAAATTAAAAGTCTGGGCATGTGGTTCTTGAGGTTTTGAGATTTTTAATTCTTTGAATTATACTTAGGAATCTCTGAAAATGAACAATAAAGTAAATCTAGGGAGGTGCTGATCAGATGAATCCTATTTTAATTGGTTATTTGTATGTTTCTTTTTGGTTAAATTCTCTAGTCTTAAAACTCATTAAACCTTAAAACTCAACACTATTTCTATCTCAGGGTCTCAAATACAACATAGAAATAGAGCTGAATAAATAGGCACATTTAAGAAATGTCACCAAATAGCACAAGCTGCTACCTCACCATACACTAGAAGATGTTACCATACTTAAATATAGTTCAACCTCAGACTAAACTAATAAAAGCGATAGCCATATTCATAGGGACTGCAATAAAGCCAGGAAGTTGTATTCATGCCTACAATTTTTGAAATAAGTGTTATAATAATATATAACAAATATATTTCAACACATAATATACATAATATATGTATATAGATATAGATACTAAAAGTGAGTTTATAATCATTCCATCAGGAATATTGACTCATGTATTATCTAAATTCAAATAATTTAAATCAGACTCTTTTTAGTGTACTAACTTTCAGTGGTTATTCAAGATTTTCTCATTACTAAAATGAACCTGCCTGAGCAGAGACAAAGAAATCAACACTGCCACAAAGATTCTAGATTTTGCCAAGAGCAAAATGTTAGTGATGACCAATTAAGTAAATCACAAATTGAATTTAGGTACTGTCTTCTCATAGCATATTTTCTTTGATTTTTCGATGGGTATTTAGGTTAGCAGTTGTTCCCTTAAATTTGCCCCAGGATATACCTCTTTAAATCAATATAGGAAATAGTGCTACAAATGATGTCCACTAATTCAAGACAATTCAATATATTTTAAGTGGACATGTACCAGATCATTTAATTAAATCATTCTGAATAATAACATCTCTGAATGTAATGGCTATACTTTTTAAAAATTCAAATACAAGACAACTTGTAAGGACAAGAACTTTCTGTTTACCTGCAGGCTAATAGTACCTTATACATACTTCTAAAATACATTCAAGAAGAGAAAAGTAGTTTTATGGCACATTAATTAGTGCACACCAGAATTTATGTCTAGTTTTAAAATTCAGAGTCTGGTACTTCTTAAATTTTCTAGTTTGATTAGATTCAATGTACTAACCAATTCAGACAGATAAAAGTCATCAAGGAAGATAGTTAAAAACCTAATTTCCATCCTTCTTTTGGTGCACAGACAGTTACATTTAGGTAAAATTTTAAATAACTGAAGTTACTAAATAAGTTAATTCAATTTTAAATAATTTAAATTAAATTAATTTAATTTTTATATAAAGTAAAAAGAGACAGATATTTTCTGTGATTAAGAAAATATAAAGAAAATATAAAGGGCTGGCACAATAAGAAAAGGATCAACAGAGAAATCATCCTCTTCTATATTTTCATGTATTAGTATTTTTAGTAAAATTTGAAAATTTCTGTACCAAGCAATAGGGAAATAAATAAACATGCACAATCTTTGATTATTGATTTAAAGATGTATTAATAAATACTACCAGTATAACCAAAAATTTCCCATTTCTAAAATGGGTGTTAGCTAAGCAAGATTTGCCAGCCATTGAAACTTTTTAAAACACATTAAAAATAAAATCTGCTTGGAATCAGATGCCTTAAGTATAAATGTTGCACAGAAAATAAATTCATATAAAGTAGCTAAACAAAAGCGAAAACATACAGGAAAGGATAATTGCTTCATCTTTTTCTTTTGAGACTCTGGGAGTGTTAGTAACTCTTGGGCTTTTATGCAAACTCATGGCACCTTTCAAGTTATCCTTCAAAAATATGTAATAAAATACATTTCATACTCAAAGCAATTTCAAAATAAAAGAACTCATAAAAGTCAAATACAAATAAGCAATTCAGCAATGATGATTTCTCCCATGGGACTTTTAATATTAAGGTATTTATAATTAAAAAAAATTCAACTTTGATTCCCCGCTGTGCCATTTGTTACCCAGGAGATCTAACTTCAGTCATGCACCATTCTGAATCTGCTTCTGCTGCAGAATATATGTAATACCTACAGACTGCTATAATGACTACATGAGATGCTCACACACTCTTGCCTTTGATTACTGAATACCTGCCTCAATAAAAATTTGTAACTTATGGCCATCTTTTCCAAGAAATATTATTTCACAACATATTTCATAATTTATTTTCATTACTTTATCTTTTTTTAACTCTATGTTTAGTTCCACTTTATTCTGAAATAGAACACTAGCTGCAAGCATTTTAAAATGAGAAAACTGTTCAACAGAAAATGGCATAAAAATTTATAACAGCCTCAAAAGCTGTACTGTACTGCTACAATTTTTTTTATATTTGCAAACACCAGTGGATGTGCCAGGAGTCAGTATCTTCCAATCTTTGACATTGCTGAATAGTCCTTAGTAGGGTTGGGGGTGGGGATATAAGCAGGGAGGGGGTCAATTAAATCCTCTGAGCCTCATCATCCGGGAGCTGCAGATCAGACCTGGCTTACTGCAGACAGTTGAAGTCTAATTTCTGAAGAAACACAACTGTCACCTGATTTGATTATCTTTTTACAGCTTTTTCAACATTACTACTTTCTACACAATTCATTCATCATTTCCCCAGAGGTGGGTGTGACAAAACTACAGTCAAAAATACAAAAATACCTTCATAAAGCAACATGATTCTTCATCACTAATTACTAATTTTGCTTCCTGATCTCACACTGTAAATCAGAGTAATGAGTATTGTGGGATCAGTGCCAATTAACATGAACCTTTATTTTCTGCACATCAGTTTTTTAAGATTTTTTTCATCTAGTTGGCACTTCCCTAAATAGAAAGTACTCCTAATTGAATGCTTTGCATGTCTTCTTGTTCTTTTTTTCCTAAGCTTTCTGCAGGCAATTGAAGATTTATGAAACAGACAAGAATCTAAGCCTCACCACAGAGCAGAAACCCATCTCTGACTTTAAATCACACTGAAGTCCTGATAATGTAACAGGCTGGTCCCCAGAGAAAGGGAGATTCCAGGGTTCCTGCTTCTCTCAAATAAGGCTGGAATTGAGGAGAATCTATAGAATAAAGTGGGAAAGGAAGGAAAGCCATCAGGAAGGAAAGCCATCAGGAGTCACATGATGCAGAAAGACATGTCAGAAGTTGTGCATGGTTTTTGGTTTTTGGTAAGGAACTTGGAAAACATGAAAGGAGACACTTGAAACAGATGTGGGAGAGAGACCCATGGAGAGGCTGACAATTGTGGTCTTTCGCTTAAGTTTGATTTTGTTCTTTTTATCACAGATGTGAGGGGCTACTTCTGTCCCTTTCCAAATGATCCCACCACAAGGTGCCTTTGACTGGTGGTAGGCTTTTGGGCCTCAACTTCCCTGCTTCGGGCCAACCCTGTTCGGTTGGGCATTTACTCATGAGAGGATGAGTAACTTTGGGTGCTTGATTTGGACACTATATTCTCCCTCCCCCCTATTCTTCTTTTTATTGTATACTAATTGTATTAAAGTTTTTTCACATTAAAGGTTTTGTGCACTGGAGATTGTTTTGTCTTGATGAAGTGAATGGCAGAACCTATTTAGAGCAGGCAGGTTTGGGGATCTACAGTGCCTTTCACCCTACCTGGTAACACAAAGATTGCTGAGAAATTGGTCAATCACACACTTACTGATGATAGCCTACAGTGATAATGTTTAATGAATTCAGCTGTATGCTTTGAAAAATGTAAATATGAAATATGTTCTTACCTTTTACACACTAATTCTACTTTTAATAATTTCATTCTAAAAGGTAATATAAAATGTAATAGCAACAAATTGAAAAGACCCTAAATAGTCAATAATAAAGTTTGGTTTAGTAAATTGTAGTACGCATAAACATATATTATTCCAAAAATATTTTAAAAATTATAGAAGTTGCTTTTGAAAGAGATAGTACAATGGAAGTTAAATGGCCCCTCCACATTTGGACTCTAAAGTGTATTAATTACCAGTTTTGAGATGTTAGATGGGTAGAATATTAAACTGTCCTGTATCCCAAGTTCTTTAACTGTAAAATGAAGAAAATAATTGCTTCATCAGGCTGTGGCAGGCAATGGATATATCACAAATAAAGTGATTACAGTTTTTCTGACATAGAGCTCACAATAATATTAGCCTTATTGCTATTTGTATAAAATTAGGATACCAGATATTCTGTATTTGATATAAAAATATTTAGGCATAAAATAGATGCATTGCACTATTCTATTAAGAGTAATGATTTGATGAGGGCATGGGTTTTATTCTTTTTTGGTGTGATCTTTGCTAGATTGTCTATATTTTCTACAACCTTTCTACTGATAAAAAAAGGTAAAATTTTAAATCATTAATGATTAAACTAAGAAACATAAAATTTTTGTGGATATTCTTCTAAGTCAGCAGCTTCTAAATCACTAGAAAAAATGTCAACTTTACTGTTGAATCTCAATTTTAGCAACAGATTATATCAATCATAATTTTTAGATGCCAGTATACTTCTAAAAGAAATGTTGAGATACAATTTAATATTCCTAGATCTCTCAATTATTTCAATATATCTCTCTCTACTGCTCTTTAACTCCAAAAAAGGTTTGATGCCCATGTCAAATGATAACTCTTCTAGTTGTCATTGTTCGCTGTTAGAAGACTACATTTAAAAATTAATAGGCATAAATGAAGGAGGCATCAAGCATAAAGTGATGTATTAAATTGAATATGTCTATTTTATAACATGCCCTTTGCTATTCTATTTGTGATTGAATATCTACTTTCTTATACTTTTTTATTTTATATCTATTCTCAGTGTAATTTTTGAGACTCTTAGCCTCACCTAGATCTAGGGTTTTTAGCTAAGTTGACCCACAGCAAGACTGTTCATTGCACTTACCCTCACAGTGTCAATAAATATTATTATGTTAGCACCAATGGTAATTTTAATAGTTATGAGCAAAAAGGTTTATCATCCTACTTAATTTTCAGAATGTTACTTGTTAAAAAGTGGTTTCACAGACAGGAAGCAATAGCATATACTATGTGTAGTTGGTTGTTTTGTTTTATTTTAACTCTCTTAGTGTCTTAACAGAATTCAACTGCTATAGGATTCTTTATTCTACTCTGAAAACAAATACAAACACACACACACATCCCTTAATGTATCAAATGACAAGAATTCAAATTAGTAGAAATTATAGACAATCTTTTTAAATAAGCCATAACTCCTGAGTCACAACACTCTACTTCCTTAACAGAATATATTTTAAACAGGAGAATTTATTTAGATAAAAGAGCAACAGTTTTCCCTTTTCTACATCCTGTTTCATAACATTAACCTATTTTGAGATAAATTTAGTCAATTTGATTTTGTTTCTAAAGATCCTATTTACCTCTCATTGATGTATTACTATTTATTGATTGCATAAACAAACTGGTCATTCTATAGATAGAAAGAGGAGAAAAAGTCAAGGTAAATCTTGTGGGAGAAATTGGAATTCAGTGAGTATCTGGGAGTGGCAGTCTACAGAGAATATAGAGCCTAAAATTGGTGAACACAAAGAGAGGTATGCGGTCTAGGTGGAAGCTGATAGACACTGGGCTAGATGGCAAGCAGCATATACCAACCTGTAGGAACATTTAAAAAACTATAAAAAATAAAATGTTAAAAAAATAGTTGTGGTTAAATAGCCAGCAGCAAGAGTAAGACTGTAAGTAATAATGTCAGATATTAAACTAGAAATCTTCAGTTTAGAGGATCATGAACTCAGGAAAGTAATGTAAGTTCCCCTAGTAGTTACTAGCAGACAAGAATAACATGTCTATTAGACAAACTTTATCCAATTCATAATTTTCTAATACATTCACCGTGGGAGTAAGAATCCCAAAGTTTAGATGATATAATGATGATATAAAGGTAGAAAAAATAAAACAGTGAAAAAAATGATACTGGTTAGATCATGGTATACCTCTGTATTAGTCAAGAATCTGATTTTCCAAGGCAACCATTTGTGAAATCAAATCTTTGCTAGAACATTTGTCATTGGGATGACCAGAAGAACATCATTGCACTAGAAATTTGTTTCCTGATCTCCAATGGAAGATAAGAATTCCAACCTCATAAAATACTGAAAGACTAGAGATTAACATTTAAAATACTTGGTGCATATACATGTTCATAAAGAAATTACTAGTATTAAAATTATAAAATATAATAACCTGATTAAGCAATAATATGGTTTTCAAAAATGGTTAAATTTTAATTTCTACTTAATTTTATTTAATGTTCTTGTGATGCTCTCTCTATATATACATGTATGTGTGTGTGTGTGTGTGTGTGGTGTGTGTGTGTGTGTGTGTGTGTGTACACAGAGAGAAATCTGATTCAGTCTTTGTGTGTCTGGATGTTAACTGACAATTATCTTTATCTAAATTTCTCAAAATGCTTTTATTTCTCCAGTGACCTTCAAAATCACTTTGACCACAAATGAACGTTATATGTATAGGATCATTTCTTTGTAATATATTTTATTCTAGTGATCAATTTGTTTATTACTGCCTGAATAATATATCTTGATTTCCTCCGCTTTATGAAAAAAATTATTACCCTTGGTACCTTATTTTCTAAAACAACATCTAGAATTCCTTAAAAAATATGTTATAGGATTAAATAAACTAATGGTACTCAACCAACTGTAGATTGTTTCCCAGAAGACACTAAACAAAATTTGAAGTCAATGTTTTCTCAACTGAGCAGTTACTACTGGTATTCAGAAAGACCAGGGAGACTGCTAAGCATCTACAATACACAGGATAGCCCCATATAGTAAAGCATTATCTAGTCTCAAATAATGCTGAGCTTGAGAAATTCTACTCTATGCAACAGTAATTTCTCATTTTTAATTGTATAGTGATACCTATGATGATATCTAGTACTTTGGAATTATATTGTTTTTCCCTTCACAGGCTTAGAGAAAGGGAACATAATAGTAAGAGAGGAAGAAGGAAGACAGATATTTTTGGATCTGGGCTTCTAAATCAATGCCCCATCACTTTAATATTCTCTAATTATTAGAATCAAATTCCTAGTCTCAGCCTATACATGTGAGAAGGCGATTACAGAAAACATTGGTGGTGATTTTGAGGATGTCTTCCATTTCCCCATTAATGATTCAATCCCCTCTCTTAATAGCACACTCATTTCAATCTCATCCCATTATGGCATCAGCTTGGGTCCTAAATCTCATCATTTCAACTAGATTCAAGTGTAGGACACATGGAAATTTGCACATGGTTTCCCCTGGACCCAAATTTTTGTTTGCTTATATTTCTTTTTTCGTGGTAGATTTTAATCTGTATTATTTTGACAGAGAAAAATTACTAAAGTCAGAAGCAGCCCAGAATGAGGAACTTTCTCAGCCCTGCCATCCAACCCAGCCTAATGCCAGGTGTAGTCAGAATGAACTGACCACAACCTATCAGGGGTCACCAGCTACTTGGTTTCTGCATAACAACTAGCTTCTGCCTAAGAGGGAACACTATGGAATCCACCGTCCCCTGACTTTTGGGGCTCAGCTTTTCCAGAGCTCAGATTTTCAGGAGCTATCTCACTGAGATCACCAGTGAAAACAAATAAAGCCTCTTCTCTCCACCTCTTTGAGTCAATGACTGTCTTCCTGGAACTATTGCTATAATACTTTCACAATAATGAATTATAATTGGAAGTATAACAACTTTTTCTAAGTTCTGAGTAACTTTACTCTGAGAATCATCTTACCTGAGAGTCTTCAAACTCTCAACACTCATCTTCACCACATTGCTGGCAAATCTTATCTAAAGTTAATTCAGTCCATTCTGTATATTTCATTTCATGCTCCTGAAGGGGACATTGCTGCTAAGTTTTCTTCCATTCCTCCTGGTATAAACCATGAAGTATAGATCCATGGGGCCATCTACCACATCTAACCAGACTAGGAAAAATGAGAAACAATCACCAATATCAGAAAAGAGAAACTAAGAAAATGGTAACAAGAAATTGAGGAATGGATGCCAATACATTTGACAACAAAATATTGTAAAACATTAATTATCAAAGTTCCCTGTATTTGTTTCCTATTATTGCATAATAAATTAGTACCAATTTAACATCTTATAATTTATTGGCTTGTAGTTATGCTAGCCAAAAATCTAGGCAGACTTAGCCAGTCTCTCTGAGAAGAAAGGTGCTCACAAAACCAAATTCAAAGTATTGGTCTGTCTAAACTCTTCCTCAGATCCTTCTGGGGAAGATTCTTTTTATTAATGTTGTTTATATAATAGTTCCTTATAAGATGGAGGCTCGCATTTGTTTTCTAACAATCAGTCTGGGACACAGCTCCTCAACTATTCTCACGTTATGGTCCATGGCCACCTGCAACTTTGATCAAAGTTCCATAATGACACTCTGAATCCTTTATGTTTTAATCCCTATGATTTTCCTTTCTATGGCCAGCAGTTTACTCCCTGCCTCTAAAAGGATTATGTGGCTATATAACCTGTGCTCTGTTTAAATCAGCTCAAATCTGAAGGAATCTTAATTCAGCAACCTTAATTATATCTGCAAAATTCCTTTGCCACCTAACATAGCACAATCATTGGTATACTGCACCATCATCTTAACCATCGCAGGTATTAGTAAGGAAACCTTGGAGTGTGTGTATTAAAATTCTAACACACTAGCTTAAGATGAAACAGATAAAAGACATAACCCTGTATCCACGAAACAAATTATACTTAAAAGGATTTCCTTTCCCATAAAGAAAACTAGACACAGCAGTATCTGCTGATCCTCAAAAACATTTCAGCAAAAAATTATACCAAATCTGTACAAACATTTACAGAAACTGAAGAGGAGGGACTGTTTCTCATTTTTTTGAGGCCAGAAGTAAAATCAAAGATATTAAAATAAAAACTATGCACAATAGTCCTCATGCGCATTGAACATTAATGCAAAACAAGAAAATAAAAACAATACAGTTAACAAAAAGTTAACAACATAAGAAGGAACACATTCTGACTGAGTAGCATTTATCCCAGGAATATAAGGTTGCTTTAATGTTTGAAAATGAATCAATGCAAGTCAACTTAATTAATAAACTAAAAGTAAATCCTTTGTTAGACAGTTTAGAGCAAAGGTGGGGAATGATATCCAAAGGACAATTAATGGTCAACAAACCCAGGACTCAAAGAGCAAATAAAGCCAAGAAGCATCCAGAAGAAGGGCAGTTCTCCCTTTGCCCCCAACCAATAGGCAGTCCAACAAAGCCCAAAGGAGATAAGAAGAAAAAAGGGGGAAAAGGTCAGGACCCACCTCATACCAATCTACTGCCATGGCTAAAAAAGTTATATGCTGGGAGTACAGTAGGAGGAGCAACTTAGGAAATGCCTAAATTGATAACTAGACACACTGCAAAAGTCTGCGCAGTATACCCCCAGAATGGGACAGATCAAGCAACCTCCTGTACTTTGTGTAAGACAAGAGTCCTCCCTCCTTTCCCCACCATTCCTCACAGTTGTTCTTCCCGGATTCTGACCTACTCTAACCCACTCCCGAAGTATACTTTTATTCTGTCTCTAAATAAATATTATGTTGTTTATGCTAAAACTGTGGTTTTGAAAATTTGCATGGCCATAGGAACAGAATGAGGAAACCCACAATCCAATAATAGACTGTGATTCTCTCAATGGACACAGAAGAAACTTTCCACTAAATTCAACATCTATTCCAGATTTTTTTCCAAAAAAGCAGATATAGAAAAATTCTTTCTCTTTCTGATACAGGGCATCTAAGAAAACTTTTGCAATAAATTCAGCTGTAATGGTGAAAGATTGAATTCTTTCCTCTCAAGGTCAAGAGCAAATCAAGACTGTGTGCCTTTTTTCTTTCTATGTAAGATTGTGCTGAAAGTTGTAGCCCATGAAAACCAGCAAGAGAAAAGGGAAAAATATAAAAAGGAAGGATCTAGAATGGAAATAATTGTTGTTTCTATAGGACATGACCATATTAAAAAAATCCAATGAACACTTCAATAGAATATGACAACTAAAATCTGAATAGAACATCGCTTGACAAAATGTCAATAAACATTCGTTATTTATCTATATATTAATAATGAACAACTGTACACAAAATATTAGGAAAAACTAGCATTTACAATACAATGAAAATATGAAATACTGAGAAATATACTTGAAAAATGATGTGAAAGAACTGTATATTGTTATTTATAAAATGTTGCTGAGGAAGTTAAAGTCCTAAATAAAAGATATACATCATTCATGTGTCTACAGACTGAATAAAACATTTTTTTTTCTTTCCCAGCCTTTCTATGTATGTAATGCACTCTAAAATCACAGTACTCTTCTTCACAGAAATTCACAAGATCAATTTAAAATGCATATGAAATACAAATACCTAGTATAGATGAAAATATTTATTGACAAAGTTCAAGGAGAAATATTATATATTTTCAACACTTAGTTTAAAAACTCAATACTCATAATAGTGTGGTAGATGGATAAAGACATACCAATAAGAAATGTTCAGAAATACTCACATATGAATAATTGAGTTTTGGCAATGGTATAAAGGTATTTCAATGTAATAATAATGAAATCTCTTAAATAACATTAGAATAACTTCATGTTGAAAACAAAAGAAAGAGTAAGAACTCTGATTTACATTTGTGTACCATATGCAAAATTAACTCAAGATGGTTCATGGACACAAATATAAAATGATAAAACCCTTAAAAATGAGAGACTTAAGTTATGCAAAACTGTGTTGAACGTATCAAAACAATGTCCTTAAAGAACAAATTTACAATTTAAACTTTATCAAAGTATGTCAAAAATATTAGGAAATTAAAAGATAAGTGAATGATCAGAAAAAAACTATTTCTAAAACATAGCTGATTAAAAAAACATGGATCTAGAACAAATAACTCAAAAATCAGTAATAAAATAATAGCTGAGTTATTTAAAACTGGAGAGAAGATTTAGAAAATGAACACAAAGTAGTATAAACAATTATAAATAAGTACATGGAGAAACTTTCAACATCATTAACCATTAGAGAAATGTGAATTGAAAATATATACAACCAACCATTTAGTAGAAGATGGAAAATTTAAAGTATCTTACACATCAAATATTGATGAAAATGTGCAAGAAATGGAATTGTTATGCAATTCTGGTAGGAAAAAGAAAATGTTGACAGTCTCTTAAAAAGTTAAACATATATTACTTAGTTATCCCACTCCTCTTTCTTGGGAGAAATAAAAGCATGTGTACATCTGAAAGACTTTTACACAAATGTCCATTATACATAGAGGAAATAGATACATTCTGTGATCAATATACAGAATATGCATATTAACATACAGTGATGCATACCAATGGTTGAATGTGAAATCAATGGAAATTAAAGAAAGCCTGGAGACATCATAGAGGTTCATAAAAAAATTTGGTGAGAATGGATATGTTCAGATCTTTTTTTGTGAGTGATAACAGTGTCAAGAGTTCACATGTCAAAACTTATCAAAATGTACACCTTAAATTTGTGCAGTTCAATGTTTGTTGTTTCTGAAAAGTATTTTAAAATCTCACAACATAATATCATTTATACAATTAAATTGACAAAAAAAATGAAAACAGACAATTGGATTATTATAACAACTTTCATGTACAACTGTTGGGGTATAGAATGTGAGTTCAAAGAAGGCATAGCATGTTTTGTTTATTTTGTTCAATGATTTATTCCTAGGTTCTGGAATAGGGCCTGAGACATGATTTATGTTTAATAAATATTAATGTAATACTTAAATAAATAAATGAAGCCCATATCAGAGCATTTTTGTATTATATATTATCACTGATATTGCTCATTCCATATCAGCTAGAAATTTCATGTATCTTGTACAAATATGCCAGGAGACATAGCTAAGAGTATTCATTAGTTGTAATAACAAAAACTTCTAGCGATGCAAATGTCGATCATAGAGAAATGACAACTTGATGACATATTCATACATTGGAGTGCTATCACTCAAATTAAAAGGAATTATTACAGCCATTCAGCAGTATATCTGAATCTCAAAAACATAATATTCAATAATGTTGGTGAATAAAGATGACAGTAACAAAAGTTAGATGCAGTGTAATGCTAGTTTGATAAAGTTAAGAAAAATTTCTGACACATTTGTTTCTCTGTTAAAGTCACAGCAGTTGTGAAAAACAGAAGTAAAACAACTCAAAATTCAGAATGGTGATTACCCTCAGGGTAAAGAGGAAAAGGATGTAAGTGAGAAAAAGCACCAATGGTAACCTTTAACTGTGTAGTTAGCTTCTGCTAGTTGTTGTAACTTGTATGTTAGTGTTACACTTATATTTTGTACATATTAAATGTTCCATTAAATAAAATAATTTTAAAAAATAATAAGGCAGTGGCAAAATGAGAATACCATGGATAAATAACAGATCCTAGAAAGAGAATGTAGAGAGTTGTGTTCCTGAGTTGTTAAATAAGTTGCCTAATTATATAGTCAGTAATAAAAATATGCTTCACCTTAAGCATTCTTGGTAGTAACCATACCCTTCAAAATTAACATAACATTTCTATGTTCTTTGGATCTCCCTGATCTTTTGCAATTTTTTCTCTTATATTTACACTGTCCTCAATATTTCCCCTCCTCCCTCTTTTTCCTGAAGATAACTAAAAGCACAAACAAAAGAAAAAAAAAACACATGCAGGGAAGTTAGCAAGTACATTAGCTTTCTATTTGTATAATAACAAATTACTAAAACAGCAATTTATTACATTTTATTTAGCTAACATTGGTTTACAACACTGTATATGTGACACAGAAGTTTGGGATCATACCTTTTCATATGCATGTCACCATACCAATCCCATCATCAAGGTACCCTAAGTCCTAAGATTCTCAGATCACATCAAGGCAGGGTCAGGACTGTGTTCTTTGATGGCAACTGTAGGGGAAAAAAACCCTTCCAGATTCACAGAGGTTATTGGTAGGATTCCATTTTTAATTTAAGTTTGAGATGCCATTTCCTTGCTGTAGTTTGCCATCATTTTCAAATTCTAGAAATTCTCAGAATTTCTTGGTTTATGGTCCTATTAGTCTGCAAAATTATCAACATGTGTTAGGTACTTTTCATTACTCACCTATCCTCTATTCCTATGCCACATCTCTCTCTGATTGACTTTTTCTTCTTTCATTTTCATATGTCCATTTAATAATCCAAGATAAAGTTCCTATCTTAAAGTCAGTTAATAAGAAATTTAATTCCATCTGCAAAGATATTTTTACCATAAATCATAATACATTCATGGGTATTTAACACATATAAACTAAGATCATGACATCATAGTTAAAAGTAGATAACAGGTAAAGAACCATTTAGGAGAAAAGAAAATATGTAAGATCTATTATAGTATAAAATGTTTGTATAAATACACTTGCAGAAACTGATTATAAAGAAACTATTTGTCAAAAGTGAAATTGAAACATGGTAATTTTGAAAAAACAGTCAATATATTTTTGTTAGTTTTGAGATATAAAAAAAAACCTTTTAAATGTAACACATAGTTAGGCTGTTGTTTTATAGTTTATCATTTTAACTTTTTATTATAGCATGGATTATTTTCCATTATTTGGCTAATGTAAATTAGGTCAAACTCTGGAAAAACTTAAATGATGTTTTAGATCATATTTTTCTTTTCAAATTTACATCAACCAGGTTTTTTTTTCCCAAAGAAGAAAGTAATGTTTCCTGCCACTTTAAGTCTCCTATTAATTACTTCTATATATCATAGGTGTCCAAGTTCTATATGACAATTATGGGAAGACACTAATAAATCTACAATCAGTCAGCAAGTAAGATTTTGGTGACTTGGTCGGTAAAATTAGAAACTATTTTATTGCTCCTCTGCTGAATTTACAAAACAGATTTGTTGTTTTTATGATCAACAGACTTTTGAGAATGCCTTTCAAAAGAGTTTAAGGCATGCAATTTTTTTTCTCTGCAAAATATTTCCCTTGTAGATAAAATTTCTCCTTTCTAGAGTCAGTAATAGAATAGGCACATTTGCAAAATTAAAGTCTGTGTGTGGTCTTTGGTGTCTACAAACATTAACTTACTTTATACTCTATGTAAAATTTTAGGTTGCTCATATGTGTCTTTAAAATAAGTTCAATCAGACAAAACTTGCTAGTCAACCATAGGTCTGAGGCACACAGTAGGAGTCGGGGAAAAAGAAAGGTCAATACAGGGGAGGGAAGAATACAAGGGACTGTGGTAATGGATAGTGTGTGTTATGGTATTGGGAAAACTAAAGGGACAACTTCGGAGGGGAGATAGCAAATATTATCCAAAAATTAACAGAAGTAAATTAAAATTTTAAAAAGCAGATATCTAAAATATAAGGGAATCAAGTAAGTTGAATCACAAGAAGTTGAATCTCTTATTACAGGGATCAGAGATTAGATGTAAATATAAAAACATATAAAGTAAAATTAATGGTTGACTAATACTGATCTTAAGTCAACAATCATCTCAAAGTCTAGCACTACCTAGCTGAATCACTAAAGGCAGATCATTTTATTTTTCTACGGTTGCTTATTTACTCTTTCTATTGCTATACAAAATACTGCTGAGTGATTGACTTTTATGTCTCATGTAACATATGCCTATAGGAAAGTTCCAGACTTCTTAGAGGACCATTCATGGTCTTTCATACAGTGCTCATATCCTGTTTTTCAATTCTATTTTTTCTCTCTCTCCATATATATACACATATATAATATCTATATCTACTACATAAAATCATTGGATTGTTAATTTGTTGTAATCTGGGAGCAAAGCTTTAGGTATGAAAAGTCAGCAAACTAAAAAGGTTATCTACTCAGTAACATTTTTAACATTGATAATTAAAATAACCAATTCTCAAAGATTTGTCTTTCATACACTAATACTTAAATATTAATTTTAAGTTCCTATGAATATTATTTGTTGCCATGACAGTTTTGTTATAAAACAGATGCTAAGTTAACAAAAAAAAAAAAGCTATTTAATTAAAATATTTCTAAGGCTCTATTTACTACTCTCTCTGATATTCCTTTTAAATATTTAAACATTTCAAGTAGTACAGTATCATAAAGGTTTTACATTCAGATTCATTGTCTACTAACAGACTACATATATAATTTGTCAGCAAGTACAAATTCAAAACAATAATCTGACCGGCAGTGGCATATTTGTGAGGTGTTAACTTTTCACTGTCATAATATGAAAGATCACTTAACAGAAACAGCCCATAGAACTTGAAAGTTCCATTTCAATATTCCTGAAGATACTAGAAAAAATAACTCAAAATTCTCCAATATGGAATAACAATATTGATAACAGGTGACAAAACTGGGTGCTTACCCAAACTTACAGAGGGGAGTAATGACCCTTTAAGGCCAGCCACACACCACGTTCTTCCCAGCCCATACATGCAGTAGCAAGATCACATAAACTTTAAGAGGTAGACAAAAACAAATTTACTTAATAAAATTAGACAAGAGTCTCTGAGATTACAAAGGAACCCCTTCAATAATCTTACCACACAGTCCAGTCTCTAGTTCAAAGCGCACATGGCTGCAACAACCACATGCAGCCACAAAATGGCAACTACCCCACCTTAAGCCGAATAAAGGAGCTAAGATGGTATGGCCACTCCTTCTTCAAAGATACAGCTCCACTCACTCCATTCCAGAAGAAGCCAAGATGACATTGTTGAGACTTCTTCAAAGGCTGGAGATTCATATCCAGAAGACTTCCAAACCTTAGAGTTTCAAAAATAAACCAAGTGTTCATGCACCACGTTTCCAAGACAGTTCACACACAGGTCACAAGTTTCTCCAACATGCTTCCCTGGGCTCACCGGCCAGGGTTGAAGATGGAAACCCACAGCTTGGCTTCTTCCCTCCCTGCTGCCCTACATGGCAGTGGCAGCTCTGAGGCCTCCAGCCTCTCTGCTGCTCTTCCTGTACCTCCCTTCTCTGTTCTCTTCTGTTCTCCTAGTCTGTCTTTTTCCCTATTTTTATCTCTGTCCCCTCCCTGATCCTTTAATCCTCTTTTTCTGGCGAGAAGGCTTAACTTCCTTTCTCCAAGTCTCCACCCACCAATGCTAACAATAGCTATTTTAATGCATCAACACCAGTCCTGGGGGCCACAGCCCAGTGACCTAACAATATGATATAGGAAAATAAAAGCAACAGAGACATTTCAGTTCATCTGACTATTTTAATAACATCAGGTGATAGTATATTTTACTTTCTTCTTTGGTTTCAGTTTTTCTTTTTCTTTTTCTTCTTTAAGTATTCTTGTAGGTAGATTGATTTTTATTTATTCATTACTTCCTTCAACAGTAGTCAGTTTATATTACTCCGATTGCTCCAAATTTGGCCAGTGAGAGCCTCTTAAAAGGGTCTCCATGTCTTTTTGATGTGACCTCCTAATTTTTGAAAAAGTTTCTTTTTTACTGAGATAAGATATTCCTGACTCCCTTTGTCTATTTTCAGGACCTAGAATCAGTGATTACTTCAAGGAGTGCAAATCGTTCAAGTGTGTGTACACATACAGAGAGTCACAAACACACATACGTAGTCCATACAGTTTCAAAAATGCTAATGCTAATGGAAAAAAAAATATGGGAGAACAGACTGCCATTCCTATTGCTCTGTCAAGTTTTCGGGAGGATAAATGAGAATCAAAATGCATCTGACATATTTTTCCTGGTAGAATTTTGGAAGTTCACAGTGAATAGTTGTCAAGTCACAGTCATTGACTAAACAGAATTTTAGAATGGAGAAAGATCATATTGCTCAAAATAATAGAATATTTTTGTAGTTCTTAAAAATGCAGAAATCTAAGAGGAAAGCAAGGCAGATAACTAAAAATGTAGACTGGAAAGCAGTCAGGAAAAATCAAACAAATCAGATAATTATATAGCTGTGAGGCATCAGTATCAACAAGTGCTACAATCTTAAAGTTACTTTTCTTCTAAAAATATGTAGTCAGTATACATCCTGCTGAGGTAAAGTGACCCCTTTGGGTAGATAGGTAAAAATACTCAGGTAAACAAAAGAGATAATAGTTAAAAATTTACAGTGCTTGGCATCTCCTGGCAAGCAAATCAATTATTGTAATTGCTTGAAAACAATTCTGCACTATTTTTTTTTATATGAAGCACATAAAATCCAGTCAACAGGACAGTATTCATAATATCCAACATCTAATTTAAAAAAGGAAATTTACACGGAAAGATCAGATTAAGGGTACTGGAGGCCTCCACCTATGAGAGGATTAAGAATGCTGTATGAATTCTCTATAGACACCACCCAACCCAAATCTTGCCCTAAAGCTATAACTGAAACTGCTCTCAACCTTGCCCACCAAACTCAACCTTGCCCACCTTGTCCAGGGAATGACCTTACCCACCTGCCCACCTTGCCACCATACCAGCAACCCCCCCCCCCACCAATGTCCCTGCCCCTGTAAAAGCAAACAATGACTCCACTTGCACATGACTCCATTAACCCCCAATTCTGGGGTTAATGTATCTTGCCCAGGAGCCTGCAGCAATAAACTTTCCTTAATTCTACTTGCCTGGTTTCTGTTTCTTTCCTTTCTTGCCATGATCCCTTCATACACCAGAAGAAAAAGTAGTAAAATGTGATCAACGAACAGAAGAAAATGTCTTTGAAAAATCAATCAAAGCAATTCAGAAAATGATGAAGGGTTAGCTCAGATCACTAATTTTGAAGACCCTCAGATTTTTTTTAATAGAAAATATACAGAACTTACTCTTAAAAATCTCATGGTTATCTAAGCAGATAAACTACTATCAATATACTAATAAAGGTTCTTAAGAAGTGACATAAACACAGACCTGTTTGGGGGCCTAGAGATGTTGAGGGATCCTATGGTTCTTAATTTGTATACAGGAAAGAAATCATGCAGGAGTCAGTATAGATGAGATAGCAATGAAATTTTACTGTAGGTGGTAGTAGACACAGTCCTGAAAGAGTCAAATTTAGGGTGGCTGATAAATATATTTGCTTAGTTTGAGGGGGCAAGGACTCACATAAGGGATCCTGAATAGGTTTTGAACATTTTTTTTAACAAAAGGGGCAAGAATTTACAGATGAAAGAATGAGTTTTGGCCAATTTAGATTTTAAAAAGGTAGCAGGAATTCATAGATTGAGATGAGATTAAACTAATATTCATAATCACAAGCATGTGAACCCTAACACCCCCCCCCCCATTAGTTAAGATAAAAGTCTTACAAATATCAGCACCTGGTGTGAGGTAAAATCAGTTTGAGTCACTTTGTTTTGAAATGTGTACAGTTACTTTTCAGAAATACTGGATGGGGATAATAAGGGCTGTAGTCATTGCACTAAACTGTTCTACCTCACTTGAAAGCTTATATTTCCTGGATTAATCAGAAAAGACCCTCTCAAGAGTATTTAGACCATGGCTCCATTCCTTAACAGTTTACAAGTATTTTTAAGCACTTTCTGTAATCCTAAATGAACTAGACAATAAACAAACAAAAGTGATTGAGAGTTGGTTTTGATAGGAGGCGCTATTTTGGGGGGGGTGTTAATATTTTTGTTTAAAATTGTAAATTTTGTAAAATAAAAATATAAACTATGTAAACTTAGCTTAGTAGCTAAGGCTTGGGGCTTGTAGCCTTTAGCTGGCTTGGCTACTAAGTTTTTCTTTTTAAATCTAAAAAAAAAGTCCTAAAAAAAGCTAGTAGCTAATGTTTACATACCAATAGTAAAAGTAAACAATAAAAATACTAATAAACAGTTTATAGCCAACTTCCTAAAAAAAGGTAAGCATAAGTTTATCAAGTTAAAAAGTCTTTTCTTTTTGCCCTGTTTCAGTTTCATTATAAATATCTTTAAGTTATAATTATCACACATTTAATATTTGCCTTCATCTTGAAATTGTATGCAAAAAAGTAGTCTCCACTAAATCTATGTACTTTCTAAACCAGAAACAAACAAACAAACAAACAAACAAAAACACCTTTACCTTTTAAATCTGATGAAAAAGGCAAAAAGCCTTCCCTATGCCTCATGCTTCCATATCAAAGGAAAAATAGCTTTACCTTTTATATCTGTGGCTGGCTTGCCCTCAGAATTCTTTTCCATCCACAGCCCACCTTGCAGTTCTCAAGTCAGACTAAATTCTTAATGTGACCAAATTAAAATTTATCTACAACAAAGAGTGTGAAAAAGAGTGTTCAAGACAGGGGAACTCTGGATACCTCACCACACAGCTCAGTCAGTCTTAGTTCACAGGTGCATCTGCAGTCCTCTCAATGCACAGTTCAAAGCATGGCACTGTCACTTTTCTTTCAGCACCTTTCCCAGCTTCCTCCAAAGGTAGGCTCCAAAACCTACTATTTCCGCTTCTCTTTTGGTATCTGTCCCAATTTTAATCAACAGGAATGCTCAAAACCAGGCATGAGAAAGGAAAGATTCCAGATCTAGTTTTCAGCAATGAAGATTTCAAATCAGGTTAGGTCAACCAGGAACCAACACCAGGTCCATCTTCTCAAGCCTCACTCATCTTTTTGGATATATTTGAATCAAACTAGATAAAATAGGAGTCTAAAAAAATAAAATATAGTCAACACTAAATTCAAATTTCCAAGCTCTTTTAAGCTCCTTTAGCAAATTGCCATCAGCTTACACAAATCCCAGTCTCTGGCTTCCAACTGCCAGAGCCCCAGACCATTGCCCATCCACAGCAGCACTCCCTCATGCCCCCCAAACCTCAGACCAGCCCCATGGAGGTCACATACTCACATACTGTGTGTTCCTTTCCCTCTTTCCTTCCTCAAAGCCACAATGCCTTGTGCGCAGCTCCCTTCCCATCTCTTCTCCCATGATTTCCTCACTCCCAGTCTGTGACCATCAGCACCAACATGGCGCAGGTCCAAACATGTGTGTCCCCAAGAAGGGGTGCAAACATGGCACATGTCTAACCATGTGCATCCCCCAAGAAGGGGGGCCTCTCCCAATTCAGTCCTGTCACCCATTGTCAACTCCCTACTTCTATTGACTTTATTATCCCCTCTGAATCCACAGAACATAAGCTTTGTGAGAAGAGATATTCTTTCTAACTTGTTCACCACCACATCCCTGATACCCTTTTAGTGTACCAGCTCATCCAAGACAATGCTTATCATGTATTCCCTAAGACAAGTGTGTACCTAATGTATGGTGGGGACACACAGCTAGGGTTTGTGTATCTGGTATTTAAATATTTCAGATATAGTATTGTGACTAGAAAATCTAAGCAGGGTTAAGTAGTGGGAAGTTTTGTTTTGTTTTTTTTTAAGACTAGGTCTCACTATTTTTGCCCGTGGAACCGCAGGCTCTCGTTGCCCGGAGTACCACAGACTCAAGCAATCCCCAGCCTCAGCTTCCCAGATAGCTGGGATTACAGGCGCACGCCACCACGTCCAGCTGTTTTTTTGGAACTAGGTCTCGCTTACGGACCCCAGGTGGGACTCGAATCGCTATCCCTGGCCCTGGATCCCTGTAAGATATGAAGCTTACAGGCACGAGCGAGCCACGTGCCCGGTCTGTAGCGGGAAATTTATTCCAGATAGAAGCTGCTTAGTAAAAACGCAAAAATACCCTCAAAGAAAGACTTATACCTTATTGACTAGTTTTTAAATATAAGTTTTAGATATAACAAAATATTTATATTTTGCAGTTTTCACAGTGGAAGTACTTTTATACAGTAATGAGCCTTATCTCACCTAAAAATTATTCTTTGATATGAAAAGAAAACCACTCAAACTGTCCTCCAACAAAATTCTAAGAAAATTTCAAATCTATAACAAAGTATCAGTACCCAGTCCCAGTACTTCTCTCAAACCCTAGATGTGGGACACAATATGGAATAAGTTTGAGGGCTGTTATTTTCCTACATCTACCTTGATCTCTTCAACTTTCTGCCATTTTCACTTAGTCTCTGTCCTCTGTTGTTGCCAGGATGTTGTGTCATTTTGTCTAATGACTTTTGCCCAAAGACATTTAAAAAATAACAAAGAAACAAAAGTTATTGTCACTACCATGGCCTAATAAGCAAATGCTGTGTAGTGTAACAGATAATTGACTTAATGTTTCAGTTTTATAAAGTGAAATTATAACATTTAATGTCTTCATCATTATATATAGTTATATGCACATACATTTTTAATTTAATTGTATTTCATGCTTTCTTCAGTTCACTGTCTTACCATATAAATCTCCCCTTTGTTGGTAACTCATTAAACCTGTTCCTTGTGACAGATTTCTAGAATTCCTTCATTCTCTCAAGAGAAAATAATTTTCCCATATTTTGTCTTTTATCTTTCTCTTCAATCCCAACTAATCCTCTCCTTCTGAGCCACTAGGTTAAAAACTGATTATATCTCTTATTTTTTATATAAATGATTAGTATCCAGTTCCATCTCTCCCATTACAGGCTAACCTAGACTCTATCTTAACTGAAAGACTAAATAGCATCCCCAAAAGAAAAAAAGATGGGTTGCTCTCATGTTGTTTTTCTTGACTAATTGTTCAAATTCAAGTCAATTTTTAAAATAGCATTTTTTCCATCACATCTCTCATGGCTTATATTACATCATTAGTGAAACACCAAAATAGGTCTACATGTCTTGCTCTAAAAATTATTGCCATTGTGCACTGAATGAAAAAAAGCAAACTACAGAATCATAAGTAGACTCATGAGCCCATCTTAATAAGAGTAAATGAGAGCAAAATTCTCTAAAATAGCTTTTTTAGGTGCCTGTATTTTAATGCAGATAAGAGTAATTAATCTATAATTGGGTTGCCTCAATATTCCTCAGGGATAGACTATATTTCACACAATTTTTACCCACCAAACACAAATAATGAACCTAATTTTCTTTCAATCACTAATGTTCTTTAAATGGCAAAAACTGGGTAATGAGAAATTTACACAAACCTCTTTTATTTGGGCATATATTTGAAGGAGTTATTTGGGCAGTGGTTTTATTTAAAGTCAGAAGGTTCTATTAAGTTCTGGCTCTGCCAGTCAATTTGGTTATGTTACCCTAGGTAATAAAAAGGACAATAGTTCCTTCTGAATCTGTTTCCTCAAATGTAAGTAAGGATAAAACTATCTAGCCTGCAGGTTGTTAGATGGTACAAATGCAAAAGCATTCGATCATTCATCCTTCACTCAGTGCTTCTTTTGAGCATTATGTAGAATGTTATGGAAAGGAGAATATATCTAGTAAAAAAAAAAGGTAGAGATGCAGATATATGACTACAATTCAATGTGATAAAGCTATGATAGAAACTAGTGTAGAATATAGTAGAGTCCTGGGAGAGGGCTGCAATCAGCCTAGAAGAGATATAAAAGAAGGAAATTGAACTGTGAAACCAAATGCATTTTATTTATTCATTCATTCATTCATTCATTCATTTATTCATTCATTCATCCATCCATCCATTTATTTATTTATTTATTTGAGACTAGGTCTCGCTATTTTTGCCTGTGGAACCACAGGCTCTCATTGCCCGGAGTACCACAGACTCAAGCATCCCCAGCTTCAGCTTCCCAGGTAGTTGGGATTACAGGTGCGTGCCACCACACCCAGCTGTTTTTTTGGAACTAGGTCTCGCTACGGGTCCCAGGCGGGACTCGAACCGCGATCCCTAGCCCCAGCCGCTTGCTTCATAGACTGAAGCTTACAGGCAGGAGCCACCGTGCCCATGTAAAAGTTGGGAAAAGATATTCAAAGTAGCAGGAGCTGCTTACATAAAGTACTGTTATTGTTAGTAGAGCCTCTGTTTGTGGTTCCTGGTGTTCCCTAGGGTTGAAGAATAACAGCCTCTCCACCAGCAGAGTAGCAAGCAAAGTGTAGATTATTTGAAGCAAAAGAAACTTCTGACAGCAGAAGGGGTCAAGGGAGGAAGCTCTTTCTAACTCTGTCTTACCTGTGACTCTACACTAAGAGATTTCCTGTTAACCAGTGTATCAGGAAGCTGTCCAGGTATCAGATGGTTGGGAAATTATGTTGGTGTTTTTTGTTCCCTAATTGCCCTATAACTGGATCTTGCCTTGGATGGTGGCAAGTTCTGAAAAAACCTGTTTTTCTGTACACTGTTTTGACTAAGATCATTGTTCCTCATCTGACTCTTTCCTATCCCTGGTCTCATTATGGGGTCACACAGGACGTTTTGGAGAAGTTAAAAGCTAGATTATTTCCACTGAACAATAGAGTTGATTCTAGAGAGGAAGTTTGGGTTCAAATACTGAAACTCATATGTGCCATGCTAAAGAATGTATAGTTTTGGAGTCTGTGGGGAACGACTGAAGGGTTTTCAAAAGAATCAGTTTTGTGTTTTACAAAGATTTCTTCATTCTCATTAAATGCTCAGTTATTATTACACAAATGATAATCTCTTCACTGAACCTAAATTCATGGATTTGCCCAGGATTACAGCTAATTAAAAATGAATCCATAATATATCTTCTTTCACCTGAAAAATTTACAGTTCACATTTCTCTCATGTCTGCCTCACTACTAAGAGACAGGATATTAAGTTTCATGGTCCATTAAAAAAATCAATGAAATTTTCAGGCCATCCCTATGACAAGTATCAGGGTACTTACTGAACTACAGACTATTTTATCATATTTAAGCACCTCCAAAATATTAAGATGTGAGATTTTTCACAAGAAATCTGGATAAGGGACTACTTTGACCTGAAGGGTCACACAGTTGTTAAATTGAGCAAAGTGATGGTTGAAAAATAAGTCATTTGGTGGGTCCATGGATTGCTTTTTCTGCATAAGACTTAATTTAGACTATTATTTTTTTTCTAACCTGATCTCCTAATCCAAAATCTTTGGTAAATTAAGATTTGTATCTTGTATTTCCTTTTCTAGGTGCAATATCCTGTATTAAGATAAAATTACATTGGTTTTGTAAGATTTGTACTGTGCACAACAATGTTGCAATGTTGGCTATTATCTGGTACCTGTAATCATCAGGGTTTTATCAAAGTTGTTTCATGGTTTATTCCAGTATTTACTCAGGAATCAAGTTAAAAATGTTCTGGAATCACAAATATTTTAAGAAGCTCACTTATCAAAGAAGGGAAAAGTGTACTTTTGTTGCTTCTTCTTTGTTTACAAGTAATGGCAAAAATTTCAATTAATACTCAAAGGGATTTGAGTATTAATTAATATCTTTGAGTATTAATGCTCAACTATTGTGGTAACCTTCCATTAATACCCAAAGGTAATTGCTAAAGAACTTAGGAATCTTGAAGTGTAGAACATAAAAGTTCCAGTTTAAAAAAGAATTAAAATTATTTTAGAGGAATGAAGAATTTCTCTGTGTAAAGAATTAATGCCTCTAATTGATCTGGTTGTCTGATTCCAGCTGAACTTGATTTGCTAAAATTAATATCTGTAAGTATTATTAATAACCCTAGTTTCTGAGTATTTTCTGACATAGTTGACAGGTTTTATTTTGTCATACCACAACCCAAATTATCTGACTCAAATTATTTTTGATATAGTAAAACAGTATTTTTAAATAATTTTATTGAGTTATTACTGGTTACCAATCTCTATAAGATTGAGAGGTATAGGATTATATCTTTCAGGTGTATGCTAACACATTATACCCAGTGCTAAGGTAGCTCTAGTCTTCCATCATAATCTATTGTGACCCTTCCCCCACTTTGTCCTCCCTTCCCCCTCTAATTGAAGTAACTTTACTTTATAACATTATATGACTGTCACACATGCATCACAGAAAATCACCGTGTGAATATGTCATATTAGGCTCACCACTAAAAGTCCAGTTCTGTCATTCACCATGCAATTGACTCCTTTCACCAGATTTGTACTCTGTTTTCGCCTTCCTTTGGTAACCAATAATGGGTCTTAAATCTAAAATATGTTGTTTTATTTAGTTTATTCATATGGTATATTTTGGCTCTTTCAGCTCTTGGCTAGTATAAATAATGCTGCATGTAGCTCTTCAAATGTGTGCCTTTGTATTTTTTAAGCAGATACTTATAGGTTGGATCATATAAAACTTCTATTTTTAAATTTTGAGAGGTCTCTGTATAGTTCTTTCCATAGTGGCTATGACAATTTACATTCTCATCGACAGCCTGCTGGAGTTTCTTTTCTCTTTTCTTTTCTCTGTATCTCACCAACTATTTTTATTTCTTGTTGTTTTGATAATAACCATTTCCATGGGTGAACTGCTCTCTCATGGGTCTCTTTATAGCTTTCTTTAATAATAAGAGAAAATCTTGACTGGAATCTATTACTAGTTTGCCTTTATTTGAGGTTTCCAAGTATACAACACTAAATAAGAAAGCTCATTTGATTTGATTCCAGACCTGAGGGTAGCACTTAACAAAAGACAACAAGTAGAACAATATAAACAAAAACTGTAAAAATTTTTGTAAATCTGTTTTACAAAGTGAAAGGGGGAATGCCATTTCTTTACATTTTAGAGGCATTTTTAAGGCTAAATACTATATTTCACTGTATGTTTATACTACATTTTATTGATCCATTCTTTGATTAAAAGACATTTGAGTTATTTACATATTTTATTTGTCTACCATAAATAATGCTGCTGTGAACATTGGTATGAAAGTTTTTGCATGAGTCTCTGATTTTAATTTTTTTGGGCACACACCCATCAGTGGAATTGCTAGATCTTGTGGCAATTCTGTTCCAATTTTTTGATGAATTATCAGACTATTCCAAAGATTGAATCATTTTATGTTCATGCTAGACATATAACAGGACTCCAATTTCTCCACAGCTCAAAATATCTGTAAATGTTTAAAATAGTTACCATAATGTACATGAGTGTTTTTTCATAGTGTTTTAATTTCATGATTATAATGATTAATCATCATGATCATCTTTTCATATGTATATGGACCATTTGTTTATCTTCTTTGGAGAAATGTCTTCACCTACTTTTTAGTTCCAGTTGTTATGTCAAGGAATTTCTATATGTACTCTGAATATTAGTCTTTTTTCAGCATCAAACTTTGTCAATATTTTCTCCCATTCTGTAATTTTCCTTTTCACTCACTTAATAGAGTACTTTGATGGACATTTAAAATTTTGATGGAATCCAATGTATCTATATTTTGTGATTGTTACTTGTACACCAAGTAGATTTACATGCATTTATTTTTGTTTTGATCATTTTAAGCTTATTTTTAAGGGGATGTTACAATTGGAAAGGGCTAATTTATCCATGCAGTTTGCTCAAATGAAAACATATGGTAACTTCATACAACCACATAGTGTCAAAGTGGTAGACCATGTTCTGTTTATTTGGACTATTATACACTTTAAAAAGTGGTGAATAAGCTTTTTGAAGTTTTTTTTTTAGCACTCTCGGACTTTCATATCTGAGAGTCCATGTTTATTTCATACAGTGAGTAGTAAGGAGTTCATTTTAAGAGTTGTCACCTTAACTCTCACAAGGGTACATCTGGGAATTTTTTTTTTCTAAAATACATTTCAGTATCTAATTAGAACACTTCAAAATCAGGTTGCAAACACAAGTCACTTAATATTTAGATAAAGCTTTTTAAATTTTAAAGGCAAATTCCAGATTGCCCTGTGAAGAAATATTAGAAAAGATTTCTAGTTAACCTTTTAGGTTATCTTTGCCTTTCACTGTTTAGCCAAGGAAATTTTACAACTCTGGAGAGAGAGAAAAATTAATTTGTAGAAAATTGATAGCCATGCAAATAATTCCTATCCATAGAAATGTAAAATCTCTCTGGTGGAGTTTCAATTGATTTCATTTCCCCACTGTGGAAGCAGCCAGTTTGCATTTATTAAACAAATTCATTTCAGGATTTTTAATGGTCTCTGAATGTGTCTACTCTGTGGATTCTCCTCTGAATGAGTTACAGTATTTTTCTGACTCCCTTATTAATAATGAGTTAAATACAATCTTCAACACACGTTTATTTTACATTTATAGGAGAGCCATTATTTTATTCATTAAAAAAAATCAGTTAATAGCCTATACTCATTAAAATGACTATTTTGAATAAAATGCTCAAGGTGATCTTTTTAGAAAAGCATATATCAATATTCTCTTTAAATATAAGCTTGTTTAATTTTTGTTGCCATTTAAAAACTATTATTTATGTATTATACATATTTTAAAGGCCAGACTTGTCAAGATTAAAAAAAAATTGTAGCGCTGAACTTAGTCCATATAAACCAAAAATGTATCCATAATCTATCTTGGAGAGCATTGGGAGATACGTATCTTTATATGGCATTTAGCTTTATATACATTACTAGATTTCATCAACATGAGTACAGTTTTTGAATGTTAAGATTTTGTATCATCTACAAAATAAAGATTTTGTATAAGAGTTTATACAAAATAGGATTTCAAATACTTGGTGATTTTATTTGCTATTTCCATTAATGTCCAAGATGCCCGATATAGTTTGCAGATACAGTTCAGTATCAGAAATTCAAATCAATCATAAAAATACCCAGGGACCCATAAATAGAACCAACTTTTTTTTGCTCTTCTTATTATAATTACCTGAAGAAGATTTCAACAGATAGCTAAGGGTTCATTTTTTTCGACTTGTTTTTCCTTAATCTAGGTTAGTTTTTTTCAAAATGCACTATTCCTTTCCCCAGCTACATCTCTAAAATGCCTATAAGACCAACAATATTGAAAACTTGACTATCCAACTCTTTTTTGCCTCCTTATGAGAAAATTTTAATTTAACTTAAATTAGCCTTAGAGACTAATTAAATATAAAGAAAGAATATTTGATCATGTGACGATGAACAATGCAAGATATTATACACCTAAAATTTTTCCCTCTCTCCCCCACAACAAATCTGTTATATATTTTTCAAGGTGGCAGGAAACTTCCATATTAAGAGCGGATTTTAAGTTTTTTTAAAAGTAGGGTGTATCTAAGACAACAAACCATTATTGTTTAAGTAGGCTTAAACTTGACATAGTATTATGCTGACAAAACTTTTGTTTAGAAAAGTTAATAATTTTTGTTATTTATCAAAGACTGTTAACTGATAAAAATGACTGTGGAAAGAATTAGGAAATGACTGTCTTTTAGCAATGTAATTTTGTTTATCCCCTTCCTACCCTATATGTGACTGTGTGTGTGTGTGTGTATGTGTGTGTGTGATTTAAAGCAATATTTAATTTTTCTTTTATTTTTCACTGCGATGATATTGGTTTAACACTTTCATTTTCAGGTGTACTGTTTCTTACATTAACAACAGTGTAAATTACACCATACCCATCACCAAATATCCAGTTATCACCCATCACCAACCAATAGACCTTCTCTACTAATTCTATATTCACAGCATATATTCATATATTTGAACATCACCAAATGAGTTATTTATGAATTTTTATTCTCAAGTAACATGTAGTTTCTCAAGTAACATTCTCAAACACAATATAGTTGTGTTTATATAGCTTTATTGCCCACTTTTCATTTTCATGACTTAGTTAAATAGCACAAGTCTCCAACAACACAGTTCCCATTTCATTTGCCCTGGTGCAATAACTTTTGAGCTATAAAGTACCATTTAATTCTACCACTTAATTCCACACATAGTTTTGTAAATAATGGATGTATACAATGATTAGTGATCAGTCAAATCACTTATTTCAAATTATATCAATGACAGGGCATCGTTTATTTAGTATTCATTTCACAGTAAAAAGTGAATTGTGTTGTCTTCTTCTCAGTGATAAACTTGTAAGACATTTTACAGTGTGAATAATGAAGAGAGGGTATTGGTCAGTAAAGGAGAAAATGTAGTAAAGAAATAAAAAGTGATCATGTTAGAAGTTTAATTCAAATCCAAGGTAAATGGGGTGATAAGAAAAACATCTAATCATGTGGCTATTGACACTACAACAATTCAAGAAACTCTGGAAAAGCTGCCACACAAACTTAGTGAAGGTGAATTTACAGACATAAAAGAAGTGATTGCAGCAAAAAGGAAATAACTTCTTAGCAGCTGTGACAGCATCAAAAAACTTCACATTAAAGGAACTCTGAGAAATAGTTCAAAACATTGAAACTGCAAGTTCAAAATAGTTTTTGGAAGATGTTTCAAACTCAGAATGGAGTAAGACAATAAAACACCAAATGTTGCTCACTCTCCATCATGTATTCCAGAATTGAGCACTTTGAGCACTGCTCAAAGTATGAATAACTTTTTACAGAAATAAAATACTTCAATTTTTAACGTTTTAAGTTAGAATAACGTTTTAAGTTAGTTTAACGTTTTAAGTTAGGTACTAAATGCATGTTATTTTCACTATATTTGTATCTATAGATCTATAGTCAACACCAAAAATGTGTTACTATTTTGACAAAATATGTAAAGCTCACAGAATAGAAAGTATCTCCACTGATCATTGTGACTGCTTTTCACACACTGTGCTTGCATACATGTTTACTACTACACACTACTCAGAAAAGTGAAAACTTCCTATACTATAAGCAAATGTTGCTTCCCATACTATAAGCAAATGACTGATTCAATATACATATTTATATTATATAGCTAAAGTGAGTCTCATTGATTGAGCATGACAGTGGATGCCAAGGTTTTATAAACTGTGGATTAAAAATGACCATGCTGGTGCCTGAAAGAATTGGAAAAGGAATCAGAGGAGTTTTCTGAATTTTTGTCACCATTTACTACCTTCACCAACGAATGCGCACAAAAATGTGGCAGGTAGCTGCCTTCACTTTCCCTTTCTCTTGAGCTTCTGTTAGTTGATGCTTAATATGATTCTTCCACTCAAAACTTTATATCCCTGTTCTTAGACTAAGGCAGATATGGGATATAACTTTCAAAGGCAAAAATAGCAGTTGCAAGAAAAGCAAGAAATGCCTAGGAAGAAATGAATTTTAAATTAGCTCGTATTCCATTAGCTCTTTTTCAAGTAGTGTGGCAACCTATTCCTCACCTATGGATAGCTGATGAAATATTTGGCATACTTTGGGATTTTGTTTTTAAACTTAGAATGATTTCGCATATGACCTTTGTGTAAAAAAAGCAACTGAGTAAGATCTATGTGCAATCTTTTTCTTTCCCTATAGGATCAAGGAGCTAAAGGAGAAAATTTATTAGTAGAACTGGGATATAACTTTACTCCCAGTCTGTGTCCCCTTGGATAATTTATAGTAAAATGATTTTTAAAACCTCAGAAATATGACTTTGTGTGCAAGTGCATCCTATGTGGCTTATAAATTCATACATAAAATTTACATATAATTCTTAAAAAATCACTTTCATCATAGACTATTCATTTTGTTTAAGTATTATCATATATTGATTTTCTTCTTTATTTCTCCACAAATTGTAAAGATCATTTTCATTGTGTACCCTGATATTCTAATTCCAGTGAGAATGCACTGTAGATGTCTTTGCATCATGGTTACAGATAATTTTAAATAATTTTCAATACCACCTATAATTATTCTGTTTAGATTTTAGAAGGCAGAGAACATGACTATTATTTTTTCTGTTGCTGTAGTTTTGTTTTGTTTTTTGTCCAACATACTCTTTGAAGTTGCTATCCCTGGTGAATTTTGATATAAGAAAGTTGTCTTTATATAATATCACCTTTATGTTGTGGCTCTTATTGTTCCTTTTACTTTGCAGAAAATATAGTTTTGGGTTGGGAAGATTATCACTGTAGTCAGGGATAATAGTGTTTTTCTTCATTAAGTTGAATCATGTAACAATATCAAATCTCTCCATTCCTGCAAAAATCTACAATTACACTGATATACTCTATAGGTAGACATACTGAAGATAATGCTCCTCAGTTGATCCTTTTAGTGCTTAAGTCCAAAGCATCTCAGTTTTGACCCAAATAAAATACACACAGGTATATATACACTATGTCAGGTAGATCTCAAAGAGAAGAAGGGATTTATTTAATCATGACCAGTGCCATGTCATTAATTAGATATTTCATTCTTCCACAAATAAGTAAGTAGAGGTAGAAAGGGAAAACATACTTCTCTAGCAAAATGCTTACTCCTTGAAATTCAAGGGTATAGGAATGAGCAGCATTTATCATATTTATCTCAGTAAAGAACAGCAAGTACAATGGTAAGGCCCATTAGCTGTTGAAATGCTGGCAAAAAAGTATAAATCCGGGTGCACTGTAATTGGCCCTTTCTACATCCCTCTCAGTAGGCTTCTATCAGCTATTTTCTAAAACTCACAGTGTTGCAGTTCTGCATTTTTGACCACTAGAACTTGAAAGTCCTGCTTTTTGCAGTATGACTGAGTTCTATATCTGTTCCTATCCATTGGTCAATAACTAACCAACTGATAGTATAAAGTATACAAAGACATAAGAGTGATATGTATAAAGTAATTCATATTTGTAAATATTATGTATACAAAATCTTAATAAGTATATAAAATGACAAAATAATTTTGGATTCCTTGCAGGTAAGTCTATAGATAGGGCTTCCATCGTATATTTATTTGGACTACACCTTTCCTTCCCCATCCAGAAGATCTGCAGAAGCCAGCAAATGAAATTTCAATAGTTTACATGGTACATGTAACATATATTTTGAATAGTCCCCTTGGAAATAATTTTTTTCTTAATGTATAACATTGAAAGGAAAATTTTTAACATACTACAGTTCTTCATAGTGGGATGGAAATTTCAAGAAATTATCAAAGAAACACAAGAGATCAATAGGAAAATAACTATTTGTAATTCTTTTCAATAGAAGGTAACACTCTTGTCCTTTCTGCTTCCTCAGTCTTCTAGAACTTTAACTAGTTGTCCTCCTTCCCCACCTAACCAGTCTTTTACCTGAAGGACTCACTGATATAAGACAAAAGATGCACTGCCAAATACCTAATTTGAACAGACTGGAAAGTAGCAACATCTCTCTGCACAATGCATCCTGAAACTAGGTCTTCAGAGTACAAAATAGGAACAGGCAAAACTTTTTATAAGGTATTTATGTGCATATTGTGGTTTAAAATATTATTAGAACAGTGCTGCCTTTTACCAACCTTGGGTGTGAAATGCTACCACATAAAACACTCTTTCTGAGTGAAAAGCTGGTACTGATAAAGCATAGAAATTTTAATTACTTGAAAGTTAGATGATTGCTATATGGTTTTACCTGTGCTAGTTATGTAATTTTACAGCATTATTCAAGAAGATCATGACCTGAGGCTCTTTATTTTTACTAACTTTACTGAATTCATACAAATGTAATCCCATTTTCTCCCCACACTTATTTTGAAAATGTTAAAAAATAGATATAAGAAAGCATGCACCCAGAATTAACATGTTAATGTTTTACCATTAAAATTTGTATAATTGAATAACATCTGTAAAATATAAAACATTATTAAGGATGCTGAAATCTTTATATTTTGCTCTATTTCCAGATTTGTCTACAATCATAAATATAGTATTTTACTTTGCAAAGCACTCTATACTAATTTTCATATTAGTGTCTATAGACAATACTAATATTATTTTGCATATTTTATTTTTATAAAATCTCATTGTATTTGATACTATTTCATTATTATTTTTATCCTCTTAATGTTGATGCATTTAAATGGAGTTCATTTATTTTGGGAATGGATATATTTTATTTTCTTCTTTTCTAGGGAGAGGCATTAAGGCAGTTTCTCTGTTTTCCCTATTATGAGCATTTATTGCACAGAGCTTCTGAGATATTTCTTACACACATGTGGGACACATTCTCTCTGGCTCTTACAGAGTATATAAGAACTTTTGTATCATAGACTACATACATTTCCAACTTTACAGTACTTTATCATTGCCATATTCATTCTCCAGGTTGTATTCCTATTGGCATATATGAGCCCCATATTTTCTATGAGCACCAAATTTTCTAGTCAATAATTAATATTTACATATTTTTCCAAATTCAGTATAATGAAATGGCTTTCAACCTTAATTCTCATCTTTCTGTTTACTAGTGAAGTTGAACAACTTCATCTATTTTCATTTTTATTGTTTTAAAGACTATATAATCAAGTGAAATGTTTTTAACATCTGTTTGTAAAAAGAAAAGACTGCTTAATTGAAATGAAATGTTTTAGGAAGAGATATTAAATAATATAAATAGAAAACTGCAGTAGGATGGTGAGATACCTTCGGCTGCATAAGTTGGTTTTCATGTCAGAGGCTAAAGAATTTCTTTATACACGTGTACAACACTTTTTTTATTCCACTTTTTTATTCCACCTTTTATTCTACTTTTCAATACTATATTTCAAGTTATAATGTAGATTACTCTTAACCCTATGTCCTTTTACTAACCCAAAGTCAACCTGACTATAAGCAACAAATAACAAATATTTGTCTTATTCTCCCCCAAATAAACATAATAGATCTAAAATTTGTATTTTGTTAATGTGCTTTTATCTCTTAGATTGCTTCGATCTCTTAGATTGAAATCTCAACTTTCCTATAGTTATCTACTAACCAGTGAGACAAAATTCAGTGTGTTTCTAGTGAACCCTAAACCTGAGCCTGGCATGCAGGATAAGCCAGACAGAGGACTGCAGGAAAGGAAGCATGCAGTGAAGGTTATTTGTCCAACAATCTTATTTATAGCGATTGGATACAAAGGAAGGCTTTGAATCATGCTGCATGTATTATCAACTCGTTTGTTACACTTGTTATGTTTGCTATCAGTCAATGTGCTCAGCTCCCAAGGATTTCAAGGATAAGTAGAAGGGAGAAGGAAAAAGAGAGCAGGAAGGAGGAGCAGCTTGACCAAGGTAATTGCCAATCAATGTAGTTAGGGTGGACTTGGGAAAGTGCGATGTTCCTTATCTTGCCAGTGTTCTCAGAGGCCTGGTCAGTCTGTGTAGGTATGTTTCCTGGGTTGCCACAAGGTCTCATGCAACTAATTCCAACAAGCATTCTTAAAATAAGTATAGAAAATAGTAAATACCCAAGTTTGGTAGAGAAAAAAAAAGGTGGTGACCTTAATGGAGAGTCTATGGTTTCTAGTGATCCCACCTCATCTTACACAGTGTCACAGATGAAGATGAAGCTGGGCATAGAATTTCTGAAGGCTGTTCTATTTTGGGCTCACCCTTACTTATAGGGGATTTATGCTTCAGCATATCAATCCAAAGTAAGGACAGGGCATAGGAGCAGAGGGATAGGAGCAGAGGGAGAGATGAAGCATGGTGAATAGGTGGCAGTACCTGCAATTCCAATTTATATTCCCCGAATTTCTGGTAGCAAGGCTACCAGAAAATTTGATAAGTTTTCTAGCCTCTGGTAACCTCTTCTGAAGGTGGCAAAATGTCTGAAGGAAACTAACACTAGGCTTTCTTCTATTTCTTTACTCTCTAGGTCTTTGTCTCATATTTTGTCATTAAAGTGCTAAAATCTTTAAGTAAATGCATTTATGTTTTCCTGATTCTCCCAGTTATTCTAAGTGAAAGAACAGGTTCATATATCATACTCTCACATTAGTAGAGGCAAAGTTCTTTTTAATACTTGTGTTTATTCCTAAACAAAACTCCTCATTACTGGAATTTTTCTTCTTTGTCCCTACTAAACAAATCAAAATTCATATTCAAAATCTTAGCTCAGATAGACTAGGGATTAGTAGGAATCCTGAATGTGTAAAATAATCCCTTTCTGTATAGACATACTGCTTTTACATTAGATGGAATCCAATTATTTCCCTCTTAACTTGGAGCTGGTTTTAGTTACTTATTTGAACAACAACAAAAAAAAAAAATGCAGCAAAATGTGATTCTTGGAATTTCTGAAACTATGTCATAAGAATTCTTGAAGTTCCTGTTCAGGTCTTGTAGAATTCTAGTTCTCTGGATGCTAGCTTAGTATCTAACCTCTGAGCTGAAGAAACATAAGTCACAGGAGAGATATAGGATATAATCTAGTCAATACCTTCACCTAAGCTTCCAGGTGACAGGTAGATTGTACTGCACCTGAGTCATTTATCTAAGTCTACCTGTAAGATACTTATTGTCTCCAATTGACTGAGATTGTTTAAGAAACTTCAAGTGAAAATTATAGTACCTTGAGAGCCAGGGATATATTTTTGTTTGAAACTACTAAATATCAGAAAGATTAATAAAACATTAATTGATAATCTAAACATCCTCAAGAATTTTATAATCAATTAAAGAGAAGCAAACAGGCTGTAATAATTAAGTTTGATAACCACAATGACAAATACATTACAAAATTTTAGAAAACATAGTGAGAAGAGACACTTGTTTTCCAGGCAAGGATTTCTAAATGAAATGACATTTTAAATAAAATTTTAAAGAAAAATATGATTTTTTTCCAGGGAAAATAAGATATTCATAGTAGAAGAGAATGATGGCAAGTGAACTACAAATACTAAAACATTCCTGAACAATGAATTGGACATACATGATGGATACAAACAAGGCTAAAGAAAAAGGCAGGGGTTATACGCAGGACTGGAGTAAGTCATTTTAAAGAGTCCTCAATTGATCTTTTAGGAAACAGAGAGCCATCAAAAGTCTTTATCTGAGAAACAACATGAATAAATTAGTCCTTAAATCAGTCATCACAGGTCACAAGTGAATAATAAATTGTAGGTTTAAAGTAGAATTTAAAGAAAACTAGTTGTGAGTCAGTGGGGGTAATTGTAAAAATTCAGATGATATAAAATGAGATCCTGATGTAGGTACACAAAGAGAAATGGAGTAGATTTAGAGACATAGAGGAAAAAAGCAAGTAACTTAATGGATTGAAAGTAAGAATAAAAATGAGTGAGAAATTTGTATATGTTCATGCTTCTTATTTTGCAATGAAAAGAAAACTAAATTAAAATATTTAAGGAAAAATATTTACTTAAAGTATTTAGTTTGGGGTACCTGTAGGTAATTAAGCTAGTGACACACAGCACACTTCAGCTATAGAAGCATTAGGCTTGAAAGAATTCAGGGTTGAAAACTCGTTTATTCATTCATACGCTCATTTACTTATTGTTGATTACATGACTATGAGGTGCTATGGGCACTATTGTAGGTGACTATTTTGACTATAACACCAAACATACAACTTTGCAATATAGGTAGGTCTTAACCAACCTAATGAGACATAATTAAAAACTACTGGGGAGTTATTTCAGACAAGGTAGTTAAGAAAGGTACAGAATCTAGGCAGAAATGGATTAAAAGCAAGCAAGAGAGAAAAAGTCACCTCAAAAGACAGAATGGGAAGAGGAGGTGATGAAGAGAGGAATAATTAAAATATGATAGATAGTACTCAGAGGTCAAGGAAGTGAACCAAAGAGTATTCTCATTTGTTTAAGTAAAAATGAAATTTCTCTCAAGGGTGTATATATATATATATATATATATATATATATATACCAAATTATTTATATATATATAAATAATTTATATATATATTTTGTATATATATAATTTATATATATATAATTTATAATATATATAATTTATATATAATAATTTATATATAATATATATATAATAATTTATATATAATTTATATAAAATATATATAATTTATAATATATATAATTTATATATATATATTTATATATATATAAATAATTTGGTCCAGTCATTAATATTGTGAACCATGTACGAGCTCAGAATAATTCTTATTCCCAGAAGAAATATGTTATCATTATATACATCCTATATATGTGTATATATATATATATATACACATATATAGGATGTATATATATATATATACATATATATACATATATATTTCTCTAAAATAAATAAATCCATCAGTGTTAAATAACCAGTCATAATAAAAAATAGGTAAAGGTTTTGTAAAATATTACTGAACATCTATAGATATCTAAAGACTAAAATATACAAAATAAGTGTATCATATGCTCTCTTATCAAAAGAAAACTAACATACATTAAACAGTCAACAAAATTACCACTGTATAGTTAAGGAGTTACCTTGTAATATTGGACATAGATACATAAAAAGTTGTATTCTTTTTTCTAAGCATTGTATATGTATATAAAATCATACAAATATTATTTCTGTGTACCTCTACAGATATTGGCTAAAAAATGTGTGCAAGTGTCTTTTAAACATCAAGGCAATATTGTATCCATTGTATTCACTGAAGGATAACTTTAATTAGAGACATAAAGATCAAATATTTTCAATACATGTAATGAAAAATGCAATATTTCTAAATTTATGCAATATATCACATTTTATTATTTTGTTCTAAGATCCAATTACAAACTTAAGATACAGTAACAAATCTGAAAGGACTGAAAACAAAATTAGTTATGCCATTTTCTTCATATAACACTCCTTTGAATAGCTAATAGGAACATAAGCTACAAAGACCTTCATGGACTTTCTTACAAGGAGAAATGTTATACCAATTGTTACACACAGACAAAATATGATGTGGTTGAAATGTATCGAATTGATTGTTTGGAAGGATAAGAGAGTATGACTACCAAAAAATGACTTAGTAAAGCAAGAGAATTAAGGTTCAAAGAAACTATGCAATTCTGTTTTGTTGTATTTTGAAAGTGCATGCTGTAGGGTAATGGTGAATATGTGTTGTTTAATTTTAGGGTTTTTTTTTTTCTATATCATGTTTGCAAGGGTTTTTTTTTAATAGATTAGTACAGATAATATACTTGTCTTAGCCAAAAGCTGAGAAACAATTATTTTTGATTTATTAATAAATTTGATAGTTTTTTACAATTGGCTAAGCTTCTCTCATGGCAAGTATGTTGTGAATATGCTAAGGTCATCTTTTTTTTCATTTGTAACATAATTACAATACTTTGCTTACTTTGGATTTCTAAGTATTATCATCTCTGTCACCTTTTTTTAAATAAAGTTTCATAGAATTTGTCTTCTTATTACTTCTCTGTTATAAATGATCTACTGCCACGCAATAAAGAAATGTGGAGGCTTAAAAGGAAAAAAAAAAATATGCCCATGCAGGCATTTTGGTCCAGTCATTAATATTGTGAACCATGTACGAGCTCAGAATAATTCTTATTCCCAGAAGAAATATGTTATCATCAAAAGTATATCTTTTATTCTTGAAATAGTAAAACTGAAGTGGCTATGTTTTCATATTACATTTTGTGTGTCTGTTAGACAAACCACATTTTCATATAAGCATAATATCCTGATTGCTGAGACATGGAGATAGGAAAAGCAGATTGAAAATATTCTAAGAGAAAAAAAGCACATGTGAAAGCAAATAAGCAATCATGTTGCATTGTGTTTAGGTAATAAAGATGCACTATTATAACCATCCAGTTACTAGAGCACTTCTAGTTCTTTTTCAAATTGTGCATTGTTTTAAAAGGTTAAAAAAAAAACTGATGAAGAAGTAAATTGTTATAAACTTTTGTAAGAATTATTGAAATACTATAAGGTGCTTTATCACAGAGAGAAACAAATACGTAGACATGTTGTATAGATAGAGATTAAGAAACTAGTGTAAAAAAAGGAAAAAGGAGTTCATCTCAAATATGCTCGTGAAGTAATTCCAAGGAGTGTCGGATACTCCTATCTATTATCTATTACCCCAAAGGAAATTTTTTTTCTTTCTGTTGGAAAAATGGCATTTACAAATGTGGATATGGTTGCTAGATTTACCATGAAGTAAACAGTCCCCAAATCTACTTTCTTTCAGCTTTTCCACAGTCACCTTTTCTTCTGCATTATCCTCTCCAAAAGTGTTTTCCCCCTTTTTTCCTTGTTTATTTGTTTTATAAAGAGAAAACTCTCTTGAAACCAGACATACATGAATGTGAGGACAAAAGTAGGTGTAATGTAATGCAATTGCTTAGAAAGATAACTTTCAAAAGTTTTTGAATCCTAATGGAGATATCTTACATTAAAAGAAGATTTTTCAATAAGATTGCTGGAGTCTATACAAAGATTTTTTTTTAATTTTTCATATAGTAACAGCTTTATTAAGAATGTGAGTTCACATACAGAATTAGAATGACAATTCCACTTAAGATTAACTCATTAAAAGTTAAAATATCATATTTTAGATATGTACTATCTGAAATTCCAGAAGGCATTTAAAGCTGTAACACGCATCCCAAATGAATAATCTTTCTTTTTTTTTAAAGCAGAAGCAATGCCAATATTTTCAGTTCACATATTATAATACAGAGGATATATAATTTCTTGAAAACTCAACAGAAAACCTAGTTCAAGGAGTATTGAAAGGCATGAGTGCCTCGAAGCTAAGTTTCAGGGTAGTTGCTAACTCCTCCCTAGCTTTTCACCTTATTGAGAACACTGATTTTTTTCGAGCTTCAGATAAATAAAGTTGCTGGAGTATAACTAAACTAAGCAGGGTTCATGAGAGACCTGCTTTGCCATTTTCTCTTTATTCTTGTGAGGAAACTATTCTGTCTCTTTAGTTCTTGAAAACAGAAATATTTGAAAGTTTAAAAATGATCATTTTACCCATCCCATTATCCATCCATCACTGAAGTCTTCCTCCGGCAAAAATGCAAGTCAGATTGACAGGGGAATTATATTTCTGAGTATGGCTGTAAGAGGGGGAGAGATTTCATTTGAGGAGGTCACTAATGGAAAATTCCATTCATAACTAAAAAGAGGAAAAAGGAACACTTTTCCATTTATTTATGCATAGCATTTTCAGATGACCAAAATCCTAGACATACAAACACCCATTAATAGTTAACTAAATAGAAAATTTCCATAGGCTATGCCTAAATGCCAGTGCACGCACACACACATGTATGTATGTATGTATGTATGTATGTATGTATGTATGTGTATATATCTATATATATATCAGACTATGTTCCATGGACAGAAAATACTTTTTCAGTCTGCACTGCAAACTTTGTTTAAAGCACGAAATACATATCAAGCCCTCTGTCAATGACAGCAGAAGGTTCCAGGCACTGTTTGTTTCATAATCCAGTATCTAGCTGACTCTTACTTCTCTGCAGCTCAAGTTGCCAGCAAATGCTGAACTGGAGCATGAGAGACAATTCTTGTTTGGTTAACAAATTCCTGGCAAAATATCCCCCCCAAACCCCCAGGAGCAGTAGTGATGTCATATCCGTTATCCAGGTCTCCACACCTCTCTCAGCAGTTATTCCCTTTATCTTTCTCTTGGGTCAAAACTTTTGAGGTGGGTTGGCTAAGATAGCAGCGGGAGAGAGGATAACTGGGGCGCGCGGGTTGGAGGCGCCTCAGCCTCGGTCAGCCCCCACTGCAGCCCAACCCATCCTCTGAGCTCCCGACTCTGAGAATGCCTGCGGAATGATCGCCCCCCAGGGCGGCTGCTGCTGCTGCTGCCGCTACTGCTACTGCTGCTGCTGCTACTGTTACTGTTCCTGCCACCACCTCTGTCTCCGCTCTGCTCTGACTGGCAGGCAGAAAGTGCAACTGACGAGGGAAAGGTCTCTGCAGTGAGAGTGGAGTGGCTACATAAAAGAGAGTAAAGAGGGGGAAAAAACCCCAGATCAGAATGCAGGCGACATCCAACCTACTCAATCTCCTGCTGCTGTCTTTGCTTGCTGGATTAGATCCATCCAAGGTAGGAGCAATCTTTTAACTCTTGTTGGAAATAAATGTGCAAGATGGAATGAATAAACAGATCCAAAAATGCAAATAAATATGCAAAAAAAAAAAAAAAAAAA